>JASDQU011103357.1:1978-12343 GCA_032191745.1 Picea mariana
TTTAAAACATAACTGGAAAAGATAGTAAATTATGATGTTTGCGCAATTTTCTGGTTGTTGTTTTTGAGTTGAATTTTTCTTTGCTGTCCTGATCTGAATTCATTTCTTTTGACAGAGATAACTGCTTCTCCCAGTGTGTCGCCATTGTTGGCAGCCAATTAAATTTTTCCATTGCCTTAAAAGCTACCTACACCTATGTCTCTTGAACTTCAAATTTCTGTCACATTTTGCAAATAGAAGACATTTTCATTTCATGCGACACTTGCAAATTGATTTCAATTTAGTTTTCACGACTGAAAGCATGAAAAATCCTTCATCGTTATTTGAACTGTCATGATCTTCTCATTGATATTCTGAAAGGCACTTACCTTTGGTTTGTTATTAAGTGGTTGAAATGATTTTTCGAACTATGTCCATTTGCCTATTCTTACTTTGATTGTGCAACTTGATTTTTATTTGATTGATAAGGTATTGAGCATGTAAATTTATGGGTTATATTTGATTTCATAAGGTTCATGGTTGATCTTGTTTTATATATTGATCCTTATTATTATAAGCTCTTAGCTTGTCGATTTATAAAATCATTGGTCACAATGTTATAAACTTTGATTACACATTATGCAACAAGCGCATGGGTAACATATGAGTCTGATTTCATATTGAATGGCAATAGTTTGAAGTTATGCGATGCCACGTTGGTTAAACATTTGTTTTTTTGATTTAACGTTGGTTTGAATTATGACAGGCACATATTTAACTTTGGGTTTGATTTTATGTTGAACATTCATGGTTTCAAACAATAGATTGGTGCATTGGTATGTCATCCACCGTTTAATCCTTGGGTTGGCCGATTAATATGGTTTGAACAATGTCATGATTGATTGAACAACATTGTACTTTGCCATTACTTTGCTGCATGGCGGTGATAATCCCACCACCCTCGCATGCGCACATTAATTTGCCTCCCCTTTGAGCGCTCGTAGTTGTTAGCCCAAATGATTTTTGCTCCTGTGTATTGTTATGTTCAATCCAAACCCTACCATGCACCCACACCATGGCTCCGGTCGTGAGGGCTGAACCTAATGGTTGCTAGGTGTTGTTGATGTTCGACAGTGCTTACAGTGACCTTGAGGAATTTGGATGGCTCCCATTCATACGAAAGTTTGATGGCTTTAACCCTTGCATGGCTCGAAAATTCGCATTAACCTTTGATGGCTGCCGAGCCAAGGTTGGGGATGTCCAATTGGAAATTGACGAGCAATTTCTCAGTTTAGCTACCAGTCTGCCTACTGTCAGACAGAGATGGTCAACAAATTGCAAAGTGGAAGATGTCTCGTGGACATTGCTCTTCCAGTCACGAAGGGTGAGCTCCTGTGACCAAGGTTTGCCCGCGAATATGCTCAAGCAACGTTGGCACGACTTGTTGATGATAACCAAGCAGTTTATCACCTGCGAGGGATGGTATGGTTTCGTTTTCTTGTACCACCTTCATCTACTTATGGTTTTTATGGGATATGAGATTAATATGCCTTATTACCTACATAGAAGTCTGTTTAAAATGTCTAAAAGATACAAATGGAACCAGGCCGATAACAGCCTTTTTCACTTTGGGTTAATTAAAATGCTTGTGGTTTGTCATTTGGGGTTACACTGAGACTGTTGGAATGATTTTGTTAAGTGCAATGATTTTGAGGACTCGATCCCACCATAGGTTGACAAACCTGTAGTGAGTGAGAGCAAGTCTGTACCCCCTATGCCTTACAGTGCTCTGTTACCTAAGCCCCTACCCGACTCACCTATTGTCCTACCCAATTCTATGACCAAAGATGTCGAAACTACTAAACCCACGGCTAAAAGGCCTAAAGCCAAGCCTACTGCAAATTCTAAAGGCAAGAAGAACACCCGATTAATCTCTCGCATGGCAAGAAACAAACCGAGACCTCCTGTCAACCCTGACCCTATCATGGTGAGTGAAGATTCTAACTTGGAGGTTGAATGTTACCTGGCAAGTGAGTATCCCTATTTAGAAGGTCTGTGTGACAAATCTGCATATGATTTTGTGAAAAACCTACCACCTTGCTTGCAAAATGACCCTAATTATTCAGGCATAAAAATGCCTTGTGNGCCAATGCTACAGTCCAAAATTCATGCTCTGGAGGATCAAGTTGCAAGGATTACCAGTCAAAGAGCGAAAATGCAATCCACTGATAAGAAACAGCGAACAACAGGTTCGATTTTGTTTAAGAATGTGGAGTCAGCTACAACGTTCGTGAATTCAAAATTGGCATAGCTCGAGCAGCTTCACTAGTATGACTATCACCTGTTTATATGATAAACTCACAGCTCTGTTTACAGTGTGAATTTGCATTGACACATAAGCATGCACTATTTTGTTTTGGTAAATCAAATTTCGTTTATCGTTTTAGTTTTGATTGGATTTAGCTTTGATTCAATTGATTGTGGTATGGATTTGATTGTTTTAATTTGGTTTGCATTGAATACTCTGTTTCTTATTGAAGTTGTTAATATCTTTTCTAAACACACGCTGTTTCTGGTATTTCAATTTTAAACACAGTCAATGTCTCGATTCGAATTGGTTATATTCTATACGATATGGTTGGCAATAATAGTTAACTGTTATGATTTTATGTTCCATGTCAATGCCATTCGATATGTTTCTGTTAATATGTAACCAAATTGTGAATAGATATGAATCATAACTATTATAACCCAACCAATCGATTCACATTGTTTTGTTTGACCGTGTTATCAGTTCGATTCATATTGCAACAAATATATTGTTTAAATTTGATTTGAGTAATGAAAGTGATTATGCCCAGGATTACAATTTGTTTCTATATTTGACTCAGTCACGATTCGAGTCGATTGTTGCCCAATTTACGGTTATCGCCTCTGTTGATTTGATGATGGTTGTGATTACTATTTTTGGTCATTTCTGTTGACTGTGTAACGCTTAGCGATCGAAGTCTATGGAAAAGTTTGATGTTGTTATGAATGTTTTACTTGACTATAATCGTAACAGTCTTTCCATATTGGTATTTGATTGAAACAACATGTACATTGTTACAGCCGTAACAAATCAATTATGATGGTGTTCGATTATGATTGTGTTGGATTATGATTACATCGTATCTTATATGATATGATTCACCATTAATTTCATTTGGATATGAGACAGTTTGGTTACTATTTGACCCGATTTTATGGCAACTAAAAAAATAGAGCATTCTTATCCTGTTTCGATTGCATCCCTTTCGATTCTGTTTAATTTGAATGATAAATTTACTTGAACCATTAGTGATTCATTTTTTATGTTTAATTGAAGATAATTGGTTTTAATTATTTTAAAAAGATTTGGTTTGATTTCTATCTGATCCTGTATGCTATTTTAGACTAGCTACAGAATCAGATGATTCTGTAGCTAAGTCTGTAGGACCATTTTTTTATTGTTTTGTTGATGAAATGTCTTTCTAATTGGCTATTTTTGGTCTATTGTAGATCAATTCGAAATGGCAGTGGCTTTGATGAACAGTTAGGGGATATTTCCAAGATTTCACTTGCATTTTGATTTCTTAGTTTAGTTGATTTTTGGGATATTTCCCAGATTATGTAAAACATTTTGATATTATCCACAGGGAAGTTTTACCCTGTGGAGAGACTTATATATACTTATGATTTTTGTAATAATGCTCATCCTCATTCGTGGGAGAACAAGGATATGGAGTTATAATACAGACTGAAGCAGAATTTGGTGTTTTGTCACAGCTTTAGCTTCTCATTATATCAATATTTTGTTTCATGTTGTGTATATCAATTTGTATATGGTTTATGACTACTTTATCTATCTTGATCATGTGCAAATGATATAATTTTAATCACTGTAATCCATATCTGGTTTCTTCTAAATGTATAAAAGACATAACAATTGTTAATTCAGTTTGTGAATGACAGGTTTATCTTCTTCATGAGTTGAATTATTTAATATAAGTTTTTGCATAATAGGTTTCCCTTATTGCAGAGATTTATACATCTTATAGTTGTTATGATTTTTTATGTCTTGTTTGTCTTGTAAACACTTCAAGGAGCAGCATAGCCTATCATTTACGAGAAGCTTACGGACTAACCGGTGCGAGTTTCCCTCCTTCTTCCAGCTTAGAAGTCATCATACACAGGGCAGACTTGGAGCGTTTCTAGGTCAGTTAGTCTTTTGTTCACTGTTCTTATTAGTAGTTTAGTTTAGATATTAGTTTGAGTTAGAGTTAGTATATTAGATCGTTTAATTTGAGTAGTTTTATTTCTTTTTCATAAAATATAAAAATCAAAAAATATATCTCTGGCTATCTTAGGACAGAAAGCATTTGAATTTTACAGGTTTTATTTAAATCTGCCAGTTGTGTATATTGTATATTTGTGAATAAGTTGTATTATAATTGATAACTAAACGGTTAATTAGTAGAGTTAATGTAATAGAAATTAGTAGATTGTATATAATAGTTAGAGTAGTTTATATTTAGTTTTAGTTTATATAGTAGTTTGTTTCATTTAGAATAGTGCATTAGTTTAGTTTTAGTTAGTTTAGTTTCTTGTATTTAGTTTTAGTTTGTTTTATTAGTTTTAGTTTGTTTTATTTGTTTTAGTTAGTTTAGATTAGTTTCCTCTTTGGTTTCTTAGGACTTTAGAGCAGCCAACGGAGCCTTTAAACCCGTCAGGGTGGTTCATTCCAAACAGCTTGGGTTATTAGACAACCCTGGATCGGTTCCACTCTCTCAGTTGACAGACGGTCAATTTCTCCCGTCAACATGATGGAGCTTGTATTATCACAATAGATTGGAAAGGGATCATCATACTCAACCTGTATATTTGTCAGAGTTTGTTTCATCCATAGAAACTGTGTACAACATGTTGTTGTTGCAATATACTCTTCATCAACTATAGATAAATATATTGATGATTATTTCTTGCTTAGCAAGATACTAAATACTCATCCAAGTAGAACACTGCTCCATTGGTGCTTCATCTGTCATCAATGCAACCTGCCCAATATGCATCTTTGTAGGCAGTAAGTGATAGATCTATTCCTTTTGGATACCATAATCTGAAATCTTATGTTCCTTTAAAATATCTAAAAATCCTTTTCACTGCTAAGACATGTGATTCCTTTGGTGTTTCTTTAAATCTTTCCACCTGTCCAACTCCTTTCATTACATATGGTTTGGATGTTGTCACATATAGTAATCTACCAATCATTGACCTATATTGCCTTTGGTCTTTAGACTTTGAATCATTATATTTCCTCAACTTGTAACTGGTTTGCATAGGAGTGGTAACTGGTTTGCAATCTTCCATTCCAAAATTCTTTAGCATTTCTCTGATATACATAGTTTGAGAAATAAAAATTCCTTGGTTTCTTTGACATATATGAATACCCAAAAACAAGGATAGTTTTATGAGTAATGACATTTCAAATTCATTCTGCATATCCTTTGTAAATTGTTGGCTTAACCTGTCATCATTACTTCAAAAAATAATATCATCAACATAAACTTCAATTAATAAAATACTATCTTGAGTTACCTTGATGTAAAGGTTGTTGTCTGCACTTCCTTTTCTGAAACCTATCTTCTGTAGATATTTATCCAGTCTACAGTACCATGCTCTAGGATCTTGTTTTAGACCATACAAGGCCTTCTTCAATTTACACACATAATTTTTGTTCTATGAAAACTGAAATCCTTCTGGTTGTTCAATGTAGATTTATTTTCCAGGTTCCCCATTTAGCAAATTTGATTTTACGACCATCTTATACACTTTAATATTCTTGGAGCATGCATAAGCTAAAAGCAATCAGATTGCTTCCATTATTGAAACTAGGGAAAATGTCTCTTCAAATTCAATTCCTTCAACCTCTGTGTATCATTCACATACCAATCTAGCTTTGTTCCTTGTAAACTGTCCATATTCATTCAATTTATTTATGAAAACCCACTTTGTGCCAATCACATTCTTATTCTTTAGTCTTGGAACCAATTCCCAAGTGTCATTATTCTCTATTTGATCCAATTCTTCATCCATGGCCTTATTCCATAATTCATCCTTGCTGGCCTCTTCAAAACTTTTTGGTTCAATCATAGATAAGAGTGCTAGGTGTGTTTGTTCTGGTGAACTGATTCTTCTTCTAGTCTGAACTCTTGGATCCTTGTTTCCGACAATCTGATCTAAATGATGATTCTTCTATACTCATTTGCTAGGTTTCTTTGGAGGCACTTGCTGAACTTTCCCTTCCACTTTTGTTTGATCCTTTTCATCTTCCGCTTCCACTTCTTCTTCGTAAAGTTGTTCCATTGATTCATTTTATTCTTCCTTTAATTCTCATTCACTTCTTTCATCAATTGTTACATTGATGTTTTCCACAACTTTGTTCAACCTCAGATTGTAACACTTGTATGCTTTCCTTGTACTTGAGTAACCAACATGTACTCCTTTATCTACACGAGAGTCAAACATTCCCATTATGCCATCTTCTCTTTTGATGTAGCATTTTCTTCCAAATACTCCAAAGTGATTCACATTTGCTAGTCTACCTTTCCATAGATTGTATGGAGTTTTATCATTGTTTCTTATGAGCATTACATTATTTTGAATGTGAATTGTTGTATGCACTTCATGTGTCCAAAAAATATCTATCAATTTGGAATCCATTAGCGTTGTTTGATCCATTTTCTATACTATCCCATTCTTTCTTTCAACAAATCCATTTTGTTGAGGTTTCCTAGAATTGAAGAATTACCTTTTTATTCCATGCCTGCTGCAGTAGTCCATAAATTCCATTTCATTTCAACCATCTCCTTATAGACCTTGAAGTTTTCAAAAGCTTCTGACTTATTCCTGAGAAAGAAAACTGTAGTCATTCTTGTATAATCATAAACTAATAACATAAAGTGTTTCTCACCTTTTAAACCCTTTGTTGTAGTTGGTCCAACTAGATCAGTATGCACAATTTTCAGTGGTCTTTTCATTGAATATTCCTTTGATTTGAACCTGGTCTTTGTTTTCATTCCTTGTTGACAATGCTTGCATAAAGTGTTGGTTGGTTTCGTGATCTAGGGCATTTCTATAAATGCTTCTTTTTTTCTGAATTTGACAAGGTTATCAAAGTGTGTGTGACCCATTATTCTATTCCATAGCCAACTTTCATATTCCTTTCCTAGACAACACTTTCCATTTCCAATTTCACTTAATACATATATGTTTCTTGAAGTTCTTACAAATGTTGAAATCAATTTTCCTTAACCTTCTTTTCTTATTTTAAACTTCTATGAATTGAAAGTAATTTTATGACCTTGGTCACACATTTGACTTACAATTAGAAGATTATGTGTCATATCTTCTACTAGTAGAACATTTTCTGCCTTGGTATTCTTGTTTCCAATTTTCATTGTGAGTTTTCCAATGATTTTGGCTGAATCATTATTTGTGAATGAGACTGATCCATCTCTTTCATTTCTTAATGTAAGAATCCCATCTTTATCACTTGTCATGTGTTTTGAACAACCATTGTTAACATACCAACCACGTTTCTTTTGCTTATATTGTAGAGCGAGTGTGCATTCTTCATTGATATACTAATTCTTATTTCTTATACATGTTCTCTTATGAGGTTCCTATATGTGACTGTTGCTATTATGTTGCGGTTCTCTAGGATGGACTGTCATTTTATAATCTTTGGTCATGTGTCCAATGTTGTTGCACTTGTAGAATTCTACTTCAGTGCTCAATGATTCAAACTTGTTGTAGATTCTTCTTTGTGTTTCAATAGGCCTTCTTGGATAACCATTTTGTGTATAACTTTCAAAGTTGTTTATGTTCCTCCTATTATCTTTGCAATTTACAGCTTTATGTCCAAAATTATTGCACGCATAACATAAACCAAAAAATATAGTTTGATACCTCGGAGTTGAATATGTTTTGAAAGGAGTTACTTTTATGAATCCTTCTTCTTCCTAAGGCCTATTTGTTTCTGTCGATCGTTGATTCTGAAATATGAATATTCTCGATGGAGGAGTGTCCATGTAATCTTCCATGTAGGGATTCCTATTCTCTTTGATTGTTTCTGCATAACTTTTTGGGTATGTTTCTTGTTATGTTTCTTTAGATCTTGATGCCTTTTCTATCTGATTGTAACCAAGTATGGACTTGTCATGATGAGGCTTTTGAGATCTGATAGTGTCATCCAAAACTTTTGAATTGTTCTACATATTTTTCTTTTGAATATCCTTTCTCTATGTGACAATCTATGCTTCCAAATTTCTAATGATCCTGTCTCTTTGTTCTAGTTGTTCTTTGAGTGCTTCTTCAATTATTTTATCTTCTTATATTTGAACCTTCAATTTCACGATCATTTATTCTAGTTATTGTGTGTCTTCTTTCTTAATTAGTTCTACTTGTAGCTTTTTGTTTTTCTTATTTTCTCTTCTTATAACTTCTGTGGCACTCAATAATTCTTCTCGGTAATCAACTTCTACCTCTTCATATTCTTCTTCGGTGTATTCTTTATCTGAGTCTTCTACTGCCATGAATAGAACTCTTTCTGTCTCACTGTCACTGACTTCATCTTCATCTGATGAGGAGATTTCCTCTTTGGTGCATAAGCTTTTCTTGAAATCTTTATTTTTGGTTCTTTTTCCTTTATATGTTTGTTTTCTATTGGAGTAATCTTCATCATTCCTCTTATTTTTCTTATGAGGACATTTGTTAGAAAAATGACCAATACCATAAAAATTAAAACAAATAAATGGAAGATTATCTTAATATCTACCATTGGTTCCCTTGTTTAATATCCTGACAAAGTTGGTCACTTATTCTTCATCATCTTCTGAGAAGTCATTGCTGCTATGTTCCTTTTTCTTTCCCTTTTTCTTTGACCTTTTGGATGCTTTGAAAGATGCTTCTTTTATATATGGATTTTTCTATTCAGTTCTCATTTCACATGCTGTGAAGATTCCATGTAGTTCGTCCATGCTTATTGAGTCTAGATCTGCTCTTTATTCTAGTGTTTATATCTTAGGATTAAATCTCATAGGAAGAGATCTTAGTGCCTTTTGAAAAATTACAGATTCTTCCATTTCTTCTCCCAATCCTATGATTGCATTCACTGTTTCATCGACTCGTAAGAAGTAAGCTGTAATATTCTCATCTTCCTTCATATTTATTTGTTTGAATTGACCTTTGTAAGTTTGAAGCTTTGTTTCTTTGACTTTTGAATCTCCTTCATAAGTATTCTAAATTTTGTCCCAAATCTCTTTAGCGGATTTACAATGTACAACTTTTGTGGTATATACCAATTCAACAAGACCATTCAGAAGTGCAATTGTGGCTTTGGAATTATTTTGACTGAGTTTCATTTCTTTTTCACTTATTGGAAGAACTGCTGGTTCTTTGTATCCATCTACTACCGATTGCCAAATTTCAAATCCTTGTGCATGTATATATGTTTTCATCCTTATTATCTAGAATGCATACTCCTGGCCATCAAACTATGGTATTTTATTTTTATACATGTTGTTACTCTCCATGATCTACCTTTCAGTGGTTAAATTGATTTCTGAAGGAACCTACTCTGATACCAATTGTTGGATTACTGAGAGGGGGGGTGAATTAGTAATAGAGAAATATAATCCAATTTAACCATAAAATACAAGTGTTATATCAATGTAGCATTATCATCTAATAGTTGCAGAGTAAATAAACAATGAACAAATGAACAATCATACACATACATAGTACACCAGTGTTTTTACGTGGAAACTGAAAGAGGAAGAAAACCTCAAAATATTTTTTCTTATATGTCTTTAAGAGTTACATTCATTGGAAGCACCAACTTCCTTTGTTTATAGCTGCAACTGGAAGGAGGCTCCAACCCCCTTGTTTCTCAGGATACAACATATGGGAAGCTCCAACTCCCCAATTCTCTGGCTACAACCAGAAGGAGGAGACAACCCCCTATGTTCACTAGCTACAACTAGAAGGTGGCTACAACCACTTTTCCTTGCCCCATCCAACCACCATGACGTAGAAGTTGAATGATGGAACCATTTTCACACTATCACTGTGAGATATACCACTAACTTGCAACCAACCAACCTATAAAAACATATACCAAAAAACGTATAATCAACATGTACCATCAATGGGTGCATCAACCATGCACCAAATATGTACTAATCATGCCTCAAATAAAAATAAAATATGACTCATCAAGATGTACCAACATCATCAACTATACACCTCATGTATGTGCCAAATCATCAACTACTTGTCTCAACCATGTACCCAACATGTACCTCA
>JASDQU011103358.1:0-28573 GCA_032191745.1 Picea mariana
GAAATTTGTGCAGCTGATCCAAATTTTATGAGAAGAACGAAATGAATACATATTATTATCAAAATATGCTTAACAAATAATAATAGATATACAATAAAATTGGTTTCTATTCAATAAGGAAATACGTTGAAACTGTAAAATGTAGCGGAAAACGAGCTTGCTAGAATGGTGGTTGCTTATCTCTGAGAAGAGATGTGACGACTATGATCATTCGCAAGAATATGATCACAATTAGGCTGTGAAGGCCTTTTTACAATAAACAGGAATGTCAAAAAACCTAGACATCCAAAAACCTAACCCTAGGAGATGAAGCACCAAAAGTCATATGGGTCCCGTTTGGGTAAGTTAGTACATCAACTTCCCGGGGTAGTAACTTTTGCATACAATCTCCGTTTTAGGCACACAATAGCCTATTGGAAATGTATATTCGAGGAATACAAATGTTTCCATTAGTCTCTCACTCCATATACAATTTGACTGTGGCGATCCCTAAAAATGTTTTTTAGGGCCTCAAAACGGCCCCAGAACTCAAGGGACCCAAAAAATAGGAAAAAATGACCAAAATGAACCAGTTGGAATAGGTGGGAGGCCAAAGACATCCATATGGATCAATTCTCCCCCCTTAGGAAGCAATGGTCTCCATTGTGTTTAGTGCCCCCATCCGATGAGGAAATTTCTGTTGAATTTGGCCTCAGGTGAGCCACTTGCCTTGATGTAGGAGAAATCCTTCTTTGACAGCTTGATAAAGCTGGATCCTTTGCTCGTGAGTGACCTTGATGTGTTTCTCCACAATCTGATCATTGGATTCCTATTTTATGCAGTCGGGGTTGAGCTATGTTGGTGTCAGTTGTTCCGCTATCTCTGAGGTGTCTAATAATGGTGGTAAATAAGGTCAAAGGAGATCCATGTTGAACATTGGGTGCAGACCAAGGAAAGGAGGAATGTTGAACTCAAAAGAATTATCACCCACAACCTTGGTGATGTTGTACGATCCATAAAAGAGTGGGTGAATCTTCCTATGGGGTCATGTAAGGCATTATTTTTGCAAGTGCAACCATAATTTGTCTCCCACCTGAAACTTATGTGGAACTCGGTGTTGATCATGGCAATGCTTATACTTGTCATTGGAATTTTGTAGGATATCCTAAACCTGTTGGAGAATGTGTTGGATCTTCTCAATGAATTAGGTGGCTTTTTCAGCTTCAGTTGGAGCATGAGATAGGTCAGCCGAGGTGACCTCAAAGGGGTAGTGCAACATCTATGGGACCCAATGGTTGGAATCCCAACCCCACCTAAAAGGGGTTGTGGCTGATTGAGCTATGCAGGGCTCGATTGTAGCTATGTTGGACATAGGGAAGATTCTCATCCCATGTGTGAGGGTGATTGGAGTTATACATGCACAGGATATGAACGATCATTCTATTTACGACCTCACTTTGTCCATCTTTCTGGGGGTGGAAGTCTGTGGATTTGGTGAGCTTGGTGTCCAGCAATGACTAGAGTCTCAACCAGAATGTGTTGAGAAGTCGACTGTCCCGATATGAGACAATAGTTTGTAGGATTCAAAAATGTACCCAGACTCTTTCAAAGAAGAGATTGTTAGTGGCCTTTGTTGTGATGCTCTTCTTGTAGGAAGCTAGAATCGCCATCTTATAAAAGAGATCAACAACCACAAAAACACAATCATTTCCCTACTTTGTGGATGAGAGGCCCGACATGTAGTCTAGTGAGATGGATTCCCATGGCCTATCAGGAGTACAAAGAGGGGTGTACATGCCCTGTTTCTTAGTGGTCAGTTTGGAAATAGCATAGGTAGTGAAATACTTGATATACTTGCTGACCTCTTGTTGAAGTTTTGGCCAATAGAAATGTTTATGTAGCATTGCCATTGTCTTTTCAACGTCAAAGTGTCCTGCCACCCGACTGTAGTGGGATTCCTAGATAAAATTTGCTTTCTCTCTTGATGGAATGCAGATATGGCCCAAATGACAAAACAACCCATCCTGAAGATGGAAATTAGTGACAACTGCATTTGTGCCCAACATTTGGTAGGTGGTGGCGAAGTCTAGGTCTATATCATAGAGTTGGGGCCATATAGAGGTCTCATGGCCGCAAGAGTCTAGCATCGTGGTGAGTGCCACGACTGGTAGCCTACTGAGGCAATCAGTGACATGATTGATGCTTCCTTTTTTATACTTGATTTTGAGGTGGAATTGATGCAAGTATGTGGATCACTTTTGATGGCGGTCATTCTACAATTTTCCTTGTGTCTGCATGAACTACAATGGATTATGATTAGTTTGGATGATTGTCTCCTTCCTAAGAATGTAATGTCTCCATTGGTGGTAGACTTTCACAATGGAGCATATTTCTTTGTCATAAGTAGTGTATGTATGGAAAACATCTGATAGTGTCTCACTATGATAGGCCACAGGGTGACCATGTAGAGAAATAATGGCGCCCACAACATAGTCTGAAGCATATGTCTCTATCTCAAAGGCCTATTGCAGGTATGGTAGTGAAAGTACTGGGGTTGAGCATAAGTGCTACTTCAAATAATCGAACACTTGTTGTTGGGACCAACCCCACAAAATTTATCCTTACCACCACCTCTAGTTACTTGGCTGAGGGCCCATACAATATGGGAGAATCCCAACATGAGCATGCGGTAGAAATTGCCAAGGCCCAAGAAGCTCTGAAGCTCGGTGAGTGTGGTTGGGGATGGCCAGTCACGGATGACTTGGGTCTTAGATGCATCCACATGTACACCATACTGATCAATGATGTAGCCCAGGTAATGGACCCTGTCCATGCCAAAGGATAATTTTTCCAAGTTGGCATATAGCTTGTGTTGTCAAGGGGTGTGCAAAATCTGCTGAATATGTTGCAAGTGTTCTGCCCAAGTCTTTTTGTAAATGCAAATGTCACCCAAATACACCACTGCAAATGTATTGGTGAATGGTCGTAGGATATCGTCCATCATCCTCATGAAAGTGGATGGATCATGTGTCAAACCAAAGGGCATGACCAACCATTCAAAAAGACCTTCCTTTGACTTGAAGGCGGTCTTCCATACATCTGTTTTTTCTATCAGGACCTAGTGGTAGCCACAATTCAGATCAAGATTACTGAAGTATTTGGCCCCCATGAGATGATCAAGGAGGTCATCGATTCAGGGAATAGGGTACCAGTTTCTGACTCTGATTTTATTCAGGGCCCGATAATCAATGCAGAGTCTCCAGGTTCCATCTTTCTTCTGTACCAACATGAATGGGATCCCACAAGGTGATGATATGGGGAAGATGTGCCCCTTGTGGAGCAGTTCTGGGATCTACCGCTTGATATCCTCATTCTCTAATAGAGAGCAGTGGTAGACTGACCCATTGGGCAACAGTGCATCAGGGGTCAGATCGATCGGGTGCTTGGCCTGACAGTGCATAGGTACGTCTATAGGTGAGGAGAAGATATCTGAGTATTTTTCCATGTCCTTATCCACTTTCTTCTGCTGTGTGGAGAGGTTGGCCATGAAGAACTTGGATGTGGATGTGATCTTTCGCTCATTCTGAGAGCGAATCATGAAGAAGAAAAAGTTCCCTGTCTAAGAGATGACCTTCCTACATTTCTTGGCATAGGAAATAGCACTAGGTGGGACTACCTCAGGTATCTTGTACAATTTCTTGTTCAAAGTATTAATAACACTGTGAGGCATAGACTCATATTCAACATGGTGTTTCCATAAATATGGTTGGCCTAAAATAAAATTACAAACTTTGTGAGGGGAAACATCACATAATACCTAGTCTTTGAAAGGATTGATGTTGTATGACAAGCAACATTGTTTCTTGATGCAGATGTTACTTCCTTGGCGAAGCCATCCAATGGTGTAGGGATGCGGGTGCGGCGTTGTTGACAGGGTGAGTCACTTAACAACCTCTATTGAGATGAGGTTCTTTTGGCTACCACTATCAATGTTGAAGTGCATTAGGGTACCCTTCACCAACATCTGTGAATGAAAGATGCACTCGCCTCCCTCTGGCTCGTTTGGTTCACTGGGATAGAGCTTGGTTGTAGAAACGATAGCACTAGGTTCTGCGTCAATGATATGTCTCCCATTTTATAGTTCTAAATCAGATTCAGAACCCGCATCTGATTCAGAGGCTTTCACCTCAGCCACAAACGACTACTTTGAGCAAGAATTAGCAGTGTTATTCCTCGGGTTTTTATGGAAGTTGCACCACTTCAAGGTATCTTTCTTTGTCTTTCTGGTGTCCTTCTTTCCTTGTGGCCTAGACTGGTTGTCCTGAGGCGGTCCATATTTTCTATCCTTTTTTCTATGGGTTGGGGCCATCCTTTCCTAGATTTATTGTGAGGGTTTCCCAGGCCCAAATTTCTGTGTCTTTGTTTGAGCTTCTGCTCAATTTTAATGGCAGATCGATAAGTCACGCCCAAGGATGAGATGTTCATAAAATCTATTTTATCTTGGATGTATCTATACATACTGCGCGATACTTGAGCACCATATGTCACTTAGAATATTTGATACCCAGCATGGCACACAAGGTATGGAAGATATTTGTGAACTCGGGCACTGCTTGGTTTCTTTCCTACCATAGGGTGGTCCATTTTGTGTACAGGTCATCATAACTTCTAACAGGGTAGTATTGTTCCTTAATAGCATCCCTAAATGACTCCCAGGTGACCATGACTGTAAATAATGAGGGTTCCTCTATTTCCTTCTACTCACAGAAAGTTTCCCACCAATCTTTGACACGGGGAATGAATTTGAGGAGCACAAAAGTAATATTTTCTCTATTTGAGAAGTTATGGATAGAGAAATACCCTTCTAGTAGATTCAAAATTTTTTATACAACATCTGCATCTATCTGACCTTCAAATATAGGAATATTGATGTTGATTTTTACCTTGAAGGGGGAGATTCCTCCGTTTGAGGAAGATGTGTCACCTATTGGTAGCCGCTTAAGTATTTGCAAAAAACTATCCATCATCTCGTTCCTTTGTTGCGTGAGGGATTCCTCGAGAAACATTTTGAATGGATCTCCTATCCCGTCATATTTATTTTCTCTCACCATGAGAGGTCGCTTGGGCTTGCGAGAGCTTTTGTCCTTAAGAGAAACAAGCTCGAGACCCAATTCTTTGTACCCTGACCTCATTGGGGACATGCATTAAGAACGACAAGGAGAAGACCACTCTAATACCACTGATCCAAATTTTATGAGAAGAACGAAATGAATACAGATTATTATCAAAATATGCTTAACACAGAATAATAGATATATAGTAAAACTGGTTTCTATTCAATAAGGAAATAAGTTGAAACTGTAAAATGCAACGGAAAACAAGCTTGTTAGAGTGGTAGTCGTTTATCTCTGAGAAGATATGTGAGGGATGCGCTCATTCATAAGAAGATGATTAAAATGAGGCTCTCAAGGCCTTAGGCCTTTTTACAATAAACAGGAATGTCAAAATCCCTAGAAATCCAAAAACCTAACCCTAGGAGATGAAGCGCCAAAAGTCATGTGGGCCCTGTTTGGGTAAGTTAGTACATCAACTTCCCAAGGTCATAAATGTTTCATACTATCTCCGTTTTAGGTGCACGATACCCTGTTGGAAAGGTATATTTGAGGAATACACATTTTTCCATCAGAATCTAACATCATCCATAGTCTGACTACGGAAATCCCTAAAACCGTTGTTTAGGGCCTCAAAACGGCCTCGGAAGTCACGGACCCGAAAACTCAGAAAAAACTGTCCAACTGGAAAACTACCAAAATGAGCCAATTGGAATAGGTGGGAGGCCACCGACATCCATCTAGATCAACAACTAATCTAGAGGGATGGTGTATAGTTTATGTTTATGGTAGTATGTTTTTATATGTACCAAGTCTATTCCTGCGACATCATGTTCGTCTAGGTCCATTTCGACATCTCATTCTTCTAGGTCAGATGATTCACCATCATTAATGTGGGAAGGGGGAATGGGATGGATCTTCTCCAAGACAAGGGTGTTCATTGTTTTTCCTTTTGTGTTTCTTTGGGTTGCATCTTCTTGAGGAGGGATCTGTAGTTCGTCCATGTCCTCTGGAATTTGTTCAAGGACGTCGAAAGAGTTTCTTGAGGGTGGTTCCTTAGTTGCATTTTTCACCATTTTCTTGGTCACTTGATGACATCTACGAGCTACATGGATGAATCAATCTTTTGATTTACTTGCTTCAGGGTTTTCGAACTTTCTTTTGGTGCTAATATGACAGCCTCTGAAAATATGTCCATGTTCGTGACATTTTATACAACAAAAAGGTATGTGCTCATAATCAATAGTTTGAGACCAATCCTCATCATTATATTCAAGGGAAATGGAGCCTGGGAAGGGCTTTGAAATATTAATATAGAAATTAATATGAGCATATGAGGTGTACCTTATCTGCTTCGTTGCCTCTGAGGATTTAACATAGAACCCGATGGTATTTTGAATTCCAGCCATGATCTCTTCTAACTAGAACTCCTTTGGCAGGGAATATAAATGGATTCAGACTGGTGCATGAGGAAATTATTTTCTTTTAGGGATGAAATTATTTGTTCAAAAGCGTAGAAAGAGGCCGACTGAGTTGAAGAAATATGGTGCCCCATCAAAGATGTGGTTTCAATATTCTAGGTTGTGAAAGATGATGTTTAAAAAACCCCTGGATCCTAATTGCAGGTCATAATTTCCTTTGGGTTTCCACCACTGGTGTATCCATTTGACGAACTTGCATTCGGAAGGCCATAGGCCTAAGAATTTTCCTACCAAATCATAATCTCTCATGTATTGTTTTTGTTCTTCGATTATGGGCATGTCGATCACATATTTTGGTGCCATTGGTGCTAGAGGTATGCATTTCTCAGGTTCCTAAGGATGTGCCACCTTTGCCTGATATGGTCATAAATCAATCTCCATTTATTTTCCTTTAGCTGCGCCTTTGAAGAAAAACCAAGAGCGAAGTTCATGAGGTGGTTCAAAATATGGCCGACAAAAGCCACAACTTGGCTATATGAGATGCCTCGCGACCCTCCTTCGTTCAGAATCATGGTTTTCCCCACCTAGGGAGGCTGAGTGCAGTAGAAATCCAAGCATAAAACCTATTCTTTACTTGGAAAGAGTTCATTGTAAAACACAAGAATTTGAGCATTAATAAAGATGTCTCTATTGGAAGCGGACCTAGATATGTAGCCCAAATAGGGTGAACTCTCTTATCAAACTTGTGTATGTGATTTTAATATTGTTGTTCTATTTATGCTCAACTATTTGCAAGTTATTTATCTTCAAAGTGTATTTGGATAGATAATTTAATTCACATATCAATTGCATACAATACTCAAGCAATAATTTCTATTTCAAAGGTCAAGTGGATGTTTATATGTATTAAAAATTAAATAACATATAAGGATTTTTCAGATCAAGTTGGTATCATAGCTGGTTTGAAAAACATTTGTGAGTGAATTCTTACAATATCCAAATTCAAGAGGGGAGAAGGAAAACTTGCAAGTTACAATTTAGATATTGGTTCAAGAAGTTTTACTTGTCGAAAAAAATGACTTCGTCGAGAAAATTGGGTCCTTACAACTTCGAAAATGATTTCTTCAAGGATTTTAATTTAATGAAATCCATGGTGGAAGAAATGTATGAAGGTCAAGAGAATTCCAAGGAGGAAGGTACATCAGAGAAATTTGAACTAGTCAAAGACGAAGGAGGAGGTAATGAAGGTGGTCCTTCTGAACCCCCTTCACCATCATCCTCATCATCGTCTTATGTGTGTCATATCTCAGCATGTAATAAGTAATTAATTATAGAGTATTTAATGTTCTGAATGTTGGAGTGTATGTTATTAAATTAAAAATTATATTGAATATGAATTATTTGACTAACATATCTATGTGTCATATCATAACATGTAATAAGTAATTGGCTATAGAGTATTTATCTATGTGTCATATCATAACATGTAATAAGTAATTGGCTATAGAGTATTTAATGTTCTGTATGTTGGAGTGTGTATTATCCAATTAAAATTATTTTGTATTTGAATATGTATAAAATAATATAAATAATATTAAATATTTTATAAATGGATATTATTATTCACCATAATACATTATATCATATATTCAAATACATTCTTTTGGAGGTTTCTCCAGCGTTTCGCTTTCCATATGCCTAGAAATGCTTGAGATATCTTTTGGTTAAATGTAGATGCCAATGAGGAGCTTCTTGATAATTCTATTCATTTCTCCATTGCTTGGTTGAGCAATATAGAATACCATTGTCCCCCTTTTGTCCTTGGCAGATGTGAGATGTGTTTTACGTCTTTCTATGCTATTGTGTGTGTAATGTATTTTTTTTGTGTATTTCTTTGCTCATTCACTATCTGGTTGGAAAGCCCAATTCCCAACAAGTGGTATCAGAGTTGAGTTCGGGTGAATGTGTGTGAGTCGAGGGAATATTTTCATTCACATGCAGTGAAGGAGAGTCTTTTGCAAGCGAACCGATGGTTTGGGACTCTGTGTGTGACAAGGAAAAACCCTATGATATCAAATGGTTTTTGAATGATGATGAGAACAATCGGCAAGGAAATGAAGTTGGAAGCCATGGAATTGGTTAGAGAAAGGTTCCCTCTAGGGTATATTTCTTATGTATTCCTATTTCTGGTCTTTAAGGTTCCCTTTAAGACAACGAACAATAACAATTCTGGATGGATGCAACTCATGATTTCTTCGGCAACGACTTTAGAGTAGAAAAAGAAAAGGAGGTATCTACTCTCTTCCCTGATAGCAATATTATTATCTAGAAGCAACATGATTTCACTATGGTCGATTTCACTATGGTCGGCTCAACAACAACAACAACGACGGGATCTTTCCTCAGTGCACAAGTGTGGTATTCTTGTCTCACACACAACAAAAAAAGTGGCTTCCCTTCTCCTATTGGCTGGCAGTCAAATTTTCCATGCCTTTCACAAAATCTCTCCGTGGCTCAATATTCACACATGTTCATGGATCAATATTCACACATGTTCGTGGCTCAATATTCACGAGGCACATGACTCCTCTTATGTGTATAATGAGGGTCGATACAACTGATCTCTTAGAGATTGCCCTCTCTGGTCTCATGCTCCACCATCCTGGATCTATGCCTCCTTTTTAATAAGTCTAAGATATGTGTGATTTTATTATTTCCTCATGATGTCCAACTTCACTACTACTACACACAGAAAATCCTTCAAGCGAGCACCTTCACAAGTTATAGCACATAATCAGATGCCACAGGTCACGATTCCTTGGATCAGTTTTAATCTTATAATAGGAAACGAATTCACTTTGGGGCTTCTCCTTTGCTCCAGGAAGTCTTCAGTTAGAAGGTCTCACACACAAATTATGTGGGTCACTCTTCTCAGTGGGTCTCATGCACAAAGACCTATCACAGAACGAACAATATCCTCAACTTTGATACCAGATTAACAATTAAAATAGATATCAACCACACAATAATAGTGAGGCCTCAAGGGCTCACACAAGTGAGAATATGCTCACACACTCAACTCATTAAGATGGAAAATGATTACATATCTATAGTGTAGGAGAGACTCTAACAACCTTCTAAATTTGTGGATCTGAAAACTACTCATGAGTTAGAAAACAAATTCATCTACAACAACCTCGAATAGACTCTAACCATATACTAATTATGTCTTTTCGACATTATTTCTCCAATAGTTACCGTACTTAACAGGAAGTCTGATCTCAGTGTAGCTTAATACCTCATGAAATGCCCTTTTTTGCCTTTATTCATCGAGCTACCCACACTCTTCTCTGAGTTTTTCAGACCTCTTGCTTTCTGTTCGACATAGAGTGGGAATGTTTTGGGCCATTGCATCTCGGATATATTTCATTCACTTCTGCCCCTGAGATATCCTCTACATGAAATAGAGGATCTCCCCTCCCTTCATATTATAGAAGGAGGTGTATTCTTTCAAAGGGGACCAAAAATTAAAAAAATATAGACTTGCATTATAGTTATTTAAGGTAATGGATTGATGTGTTAAAATGTCCATGAACATTGTATGTTATATAATTGTACAAATTTATATTACATTGTACGTTATATAATTTGTACAAATTTATATTGTCACGTGATTGTTATTCACAACAATGGATTCATGTGTTAAAAATTTTGATGAACATTGTATGTTATATAATTTGTACAAATTTATAATGTTAGGTGAGATATGTCTATTGTAAATTGAGTCTATACAATATTTTTTGTTAGATTGAATATGAATTATCTAACATATGTGTGTCATATCTCAACATGTAATAAGTAATTAGTTATAGAGTATTTAATGTTCTAAATGTTGGAGTGTATGTTATTAAATTAAAAATTATATTGAATATGAATTATTTGAGTGACATATCTGTGTGTCATATCATAGCATGTAATAAGTAATTGACTATAGAGCATTTAATGTTCTGTATTTTGGAATGTGTATTATTAAATTTAAAATTATTTTATATTTGAATATGTACAAAATAATATAAATGATATTAAATATTTTATAAATGGATATTATTATTCACCATAATACATTATATCGTATATTCAAATACATTCTTTTGGTGGTTTCTGAAGTTCTTCGCTTTCCATATGCCTAGAAATGCTTGAGATATCTCTTGGTTAAATGTAGAATATAATGAGGAGATTCTTGATAATTCTATTCATTTCTCTATTGCTTGGCTGAGCAATATAGAATACCATTGTCCCCATTTCGACCTTGGTTGATGTGAGATGTGTTTTATGTCTTTCTATGCTATTGTGTGTGTGATGTATTTCTTTTGTATTTCTCTGCTCATTCACTCTCTAGTTGGAAAGCTCGATTCCCAACAAGTGGTATCAAAGTTCAATTCGGGTGAATTTCTATGAGAGTGGAGGGAATATTTTCATTCACTTGCAGAGAAGGAGAGTCTACTACAAGGGAACCGATGGTTTGGGACTCTGTCTGTGACAAGGAAAAACCCTATGATATCGAACGATTTTTGAATGATGATGAGAATGGTCGGCAAGGAGATGAAGTTGGAAGCCATGGCAGTGGTTAGAGAAAGGTTCCCTCTAGGGTATTATTCTTATGTATTCCAAGTTCCGGTCTTTAAAGTTCCCTTTAAGACAACGAACAACAACAATTCTAGATGGGTGCAACTCATGATTTCTTCGGAAATGACTTTAGAGTAGAAACAAAATATGGAGGAATCTACTCTTTTCCCTGATAGGAATATTATTATCTGGAAGCAACATGATTTCACTATGGTCGGCAAAAAAAAAAACAACAACGATATGATCTTTCCTCAGTGCGAAAGTGTGGTATTCTTGTCTCATACGCAACAAAAAAAAGTGGCTTCCCTTCTCCTATTGGATGGCAATCAAATTTTCCATGCCTTTCATAAAATCTCTCTGTGGCTCAATCTTCACACATGTTCATGGTTCAATATTCACACATGTTCGTGGCTCGATATTCACGAGGCACGTGACTCCTCTTACATGTAGAATGAGAATCGATATGAATTCTCTCTTAGAGATCACTCTCTCTGGTCTCATGCTCCACCAACATGGATCTTTTGCTCATTTTTAATAAGTCTAAGAGATGGGCGATTTTATTCTTTCCTCATGATGTCTGAATTCACTACTAGCACATAATCACATGTCACAGGTCACTATTCCTTGGCTCAGTTTTAATATTACAATAGGAAACGAATTCACCTTGGGGATTCTCCTTTTCGCTAGGAAGACTTCAGTTAGAAGGTCACACATACAAATTATGTGGGTCACTCTTCTTAGTGGGTCTCACACACAAAGATCTATCACAGAACGAATAATATCCTCAACTTTGATACCATATTAACAATTAAAATATAGATCAACCACACAATAATAGTGAGGCCACAAGGGGTCACACAAGTGAGACTATGCTCGCACACTCAACTCATTAAGATGGAAAATGATTACATATCTATAGTGTAGGAGAGCCTCTAACAACCTTCTGAATTTATTGATCTGAAAACTACTAGTGAGTTAGAAAACAAATTCAACTACAACAACCTCGAATAGGCTCTCACCATCCACTAATTATGTCCTTTCAACATTATTTCTCCAACAATTACCATACTTAATAGGAATTCCAATCTCAGTGTAGCTTAATACCTCATGACATGCCCTTTTCTCCCTTTATTCATCAAGCTACCCACACTCTTCTCTGAGTGTTTCAGACCTCTTGTTTTTTGTTTGACATAGAGTGGGAATGTTTTGGTCCATTGTGTCTCAGATATATTTCATTCACTTATGCCCCTGAGATATCCTCTACATCAAATAGAGAATCACCCCTCCCTTCATATTACCGAAGGGGGTGTATTCTTTCAAATGTGACCAAAAATTGAAAAAATATAGACTTGCAGTATAGTTATTTAGGGCAATGGATTCATGTGTTAAAATGTCCATGAACATTGTACATTATATAATTGTACAAAATTATATTACATTGTACGTTATATAATTTGTACAAATTTATATTGTCACGTGATTGTTATTCACAACAATGGATTCATGTGTTAAAAATGTTGATGAACATTGTATGTTATATAATTTGTACAAATTTATAATGTCACGTGAGACATGTCCGTTGTAAATTGAATCTATATAATATTTTTTGTTAGATTGAATCTAAATTATCTAACATATGTGTGGCATATCTTAGCATGTAATAAGTAATTAGTTATAGAGTATTTAATGTTCTAAATGTTGGAGTGCATGTTATTAAATTAAAAATTATATTGAATATGAATTATTTGACTGACATATATGTGTGTTATATCATAGCATGTAATAAGTAATTGGCTATAGAGTATTTAATGTTTTGTATGTTGGAGTGCGTATTATTAAATTTAATATTATTATCTAAAATTATTTTATATTTGAATATGTACAAAATAATATAAATCATATTAAATATTTTATAAATGGATATCATTATTCACCATAATAAATTATATCATATATTCAAATACATTATTTTGGAGGTTTCTCAAGCATTTCTCTTTCCATATGCCTAGAAATGCTTGAGATATCTCTTGGTTAAATATAGAAGCCAGTGAGGAGCTTCTTGATAATTCTATTCATTTCTCCCTTGCTTGGCTGAGCAATATAAAATACCATTGTCCCAATTTCGTCCTTGGTTGATGTGAGATGTGTTTTACGTCTTTCTATGCTATTGTGTGTGTGATGCATTTTTTTTTTTTGTATTTCTCTTCTCATTCACTCTCTGTTTGGAAAGCCCGATTCCCAACAAGAGGTATCAAAGTTGAGTTCGGGTGAATGTTCGTGAGATTCGAGGGAATATTTTTATTCACATGCAGAGAAGGAGAGTCTGATGCAAGGGAAACGATGGTTTGGGACTCTTTTTGTGACAAGGAAAAACCCTATGATATCGAATGATTTTTGAATGCTGACGAGAATGGTCGGCAAGGAAATGAAGTTGGAAGCCATGGAAATGTTTAGAGCAAGGTTCCCTCTAGAGTATATTTCTTATGTATTCCAAGTTATGGTCTTTAAGGTTCCGTTTAAGACAACGAACAACAATAATTTTGGATGGCTGCAACTCACGATTTCTTCGGCAATGACTTCAGAGAAGCAACAAAAAATGGAGGCATCTACTCTCTTCCCTGGTGGAAATATTATTATCTGGAAGCAACATGATTTCACTATGGTCGGCTCAACAACAACAACAATGATCGACTCTGTCCTTAGTGCGCAAGTGTGGTATTCTTGTCTCACACGCAACAAAAAGAAGTGGCTTCCCTTCTCCTATTGGCTAGTAGTCAACTTTTCTATGCCTTTCAAAAAATCTCTCTGTGGCTCAATCTTTACACATGTTCAATGCTCAATCTTCACACATGTTCGTGGCTCAATATTCATGAGTCATGTGACTCCTCTTACATGTACAATGAGGGTCGATACGACTACTGTCTTAGAGATTTCTCTCTCTGCTCTCATGATCCACCAACCTGGATCTATCGCTCCTTTTTAATATGTCTAAGAGATGGGAGATTTTATTCTTTCCTCATGATGTCCGACTTCACTACTACTACACACAAAAAATCCTCCACATGAGCACCTTCACAAGTTATAGCACATAATCACATGTCATAGGTCATGATTCCTTGGCTCAGTTTTAATCTCACAATAGGCAACGACTTCACCTTGGGGCTTCTCCATTTCTCCAGGAAGACTTCAGTTAGAAGGATGCACACACAAATTATGCAGGTCACTCTTCTCAATGGGTCTCATGCACAAAGATATATCAAAGAACGAATAATATCCTCAACTTTTATACCATATTAAGAATTAAAATAGAGATCAACCACACAATAATAGTGAGGTCATAAGGGCTCACACAAGTGATACTATGCTCACACACTCAACTCATTAAGATGGAAAATGATTACATATCTATAGTGTAGGAGAGCCTCTAACAACCTTCTGAATTTGTGGATATGAAAACTACTCGTGAGTTAGAAAACAAAATAATATACAACAACCTCGAATAGACTAACCATATACTAATTCTGTCCATTCAACATTATTTGTCCAACAGTTACCATACTTAACAGGAAGTCTGATCTTAGTGTAGCTTAATACCTCATGACATGCCCTTTTCTCCCTTTATTCATCAAGCTAACCACACTCTTCTTTGAGTGTTTCAGACCTCTTTCTTTCTGTTCGCCATAGAGTGGGAATGTTTTGGGCCATTGTGTATCAGACATATTTCTTTCACTTATGCCCCTGTGATATCCTCTACATGAAATAGAGAATCACCCGTCCCTTCATATTACATAAGGGGGTGTATTCTTTCAAACATGACCAAAAATTGAAAAAATATAGACTTACAGTATAGTTATTTAGGGCAATGGATTCATGTGTTAAAATGTCCATGAACATTGTACGTTACATAATTGTACAAATTTATATTACATTGTACGTTATATAATTTGTACAAATTTATATTGCCACATGATTGTTATTCACAACAATGGATTCATGTGTTAAAAATGTTGATGAAGATTGTATGTTATATAATTTGTACAAATTTATAATGTCACGTGAGATATGTCTGTTGTAAATTGAATCTATACAATATTTTTTGTTAGATTGAATATCAATTATCTAACATATGTGTGTCATATCTCAGCATGTAATAAGTAATTAGTTATATACTATTTAATGTTCTAAATGTTGGAGTGTATGTTATTAAATTAAAAATTATATTGAATATGGATTATTTGATTGACATATCTGTGTGTCATATCATAGCATGTAATAGTAATTAGCTATAGAGAATTTAATGCTGTATATTGGAGTTTGTATTATTAAATTTAAAATTATTTTTTAAAATGAATTTATATTTGAATATGTACAAAATAATATAAATGATATTAAATATTTTATAAATGGATATTATTATTCACCATAATACATTATATCGTATATTCAAATACATTCTTTTGGAGGTTTCTCAAGCATTTCGCTTTCCATATGCCTAGAAATGCTTGAGATATCTCTTAGTTAAATGTAGAAGCCAGTGAGGAGCTACTTGATAATTATATTCATTTCTCCATTGTTTGGCTGAGAAATATAGAATACCATTGTCCCCATTTCGTCCTTGGATGATGTGAGATGTGTTTTACATCTTTCTATGCTATTGTGTGTGTGATGTATTTTTTTTTTTGTATTTCTCTGCTCATTCACTCTCTAGTTGGAAAGCCCGATTCCCAACAAGTGGTATTAGAGTTGAGTTTGGGTGAATGTCTATGAGAGTCGAGGGAATATTTCCATTCACATGCAGAGAAGGAAAGTTTGCTGCAAGGGAACCGATGGTTTGGGACTCTGTTTGTGACAAGGAAAAACCCTATGATATCAATTTTTTTTTAATGCTGACGAGAACGGTTGGCAAGGAAATACAGTTGGAAGCCATGGCAGTGTTTAGAGCAAGGTTCCCTCTAGGGTATATTTCTTATGTATTCCAATTTCTGTTCTTTAAGGTTCCCTTTAAGACAACAAAAAACAACAATTCTGGATGGCTGCAACTCACGATTTCTTTGGCAACGTCTTCAGAGTAGAAACAAAAAATGGAGTTATTTACTCTCTTCCCTAGTAGCAATATTATTATCTCGAAGAAAAATGATTTCACTATGGTAGATTTCACTATGGTCGGATCAACAACAACAACAACGATGGGCTCTTTCCTAAGTGCGCAAGTGTGGTATTCTTGTCTCACACGCAAGTGTGGTATTCACGAGGCACATGACTCCTCTTACGTGTAGAATGAGGGTCGATACGACTTCTCTCTTAGAGATCGCTCTCTCTGGTCTCATGCTCCACCAACCTGGATCTATCACTCCTTTTTAATAATTCTAAGAGATGGGATATTTTATTCTTTCCTCATGATGTCCGACTTCACTAAAACTACACACAGAAAATCCTCCACGCAAGCACCTTCACAAGTTATAGCACATAATCACATGTCACGGGTCACGATTCCTTGGCTTAGTTTTAATCTTACAATAGGCAACAAATTCACCTTGGGGATTATCCTTTTCTCCAGGAAGACTTCAGTTAGAAGGTCACACACACAAATTATATGGGTCATTCTTCTCAGTTGGTCTCATGCACAAAGATCTATCACAAAACGAATAATATCCTCAATTTGATACCATATTAAAAATTGAAATCTATATCAACCACAAAATAATAGTGAGGCCACAAGGGATCAAAAAAGTGAGACTATGCTCACACACTCAACTCATTAAGATGGAAAATGATTAGATATCTATAGTTTAGGAGAGCCTCTAACAACCTTATAAATTTGTGGATCTGAAAACTACTTGTGAGTTAGAAAACAAATTCATCTACAACAACCTCGAATAGACTCTCACCATCTACTAATTCTATCCTTTCGACATTATTTCTCCAACAGTTACTGTACTTAACAGAAAGTCTGATCTTAGTGTAGCTTAATACCTCATGACATGCCCTTTTCTCCCTTTATTCATCGAGCTACCCACACTCTTCTCTGAGTGTTTCAGACCTCTTGCTTTCTATTCGACATAGAGTGGGAATGTTTTGGGCCATTGTGTATCGGATATATTTCATTCACTTCTACCGCGGAGATATCCTCTACATGAAATAGAGAATCACCCCTCCCTTCATATTATAGAAGGGGGTGTATTCTTTCAAATGCGACCAAAAATTGAAAAAATATAGAATTGTAGTATAGTTATTTAGGGCAATGGATTCATGTGTTAAAATGTCCATGAACATTGTACATTATATAATTGTACAACTTTATATTACATTGTAGGTTATATAATTTGTACAGATTTATATTGCCACGTGATTGTTATTCACAACAATGGATTCATGTGTTAAAAATGTTGATGAACATTGTATGTTATATAATTTGTACAAATTTATAATGTCAGGTTAGATATGTCTATTGTAAATTGAATCTATACAATATTTTTTGTTAGATTGAATCTGAATTATCTAACATATGTGTGTCATATCTCAGCATGTAATAAGTAATTAGTTATAGACTATTTAATGTTCTAAATATTGGAGTGTATGTTATTAAATTAAAAATTATATTGAATATGAATTATTTGATGGACATATCTGTGTGTCACATCATAGCATGTAATAAGTAATTGGTTATAGAGTATTTAATGTTTTGTATGTTGGAGTGTGTATTATTCAATTTAAAATTATTTTATATTTGAATATGTACAAAATATTATAAATAATATTAAATACTTTATAAATGGATATTATTATTCACCATAATAAATTAAATCGTATATTCAAATACATTATTTTGGAGGTTTCTCAAGCGTTTCTCTTTCCATATGTCTGGAAATGCTTGGGATATATCTTGGTTAAATGTAGAAGCCAATGAGGAGTTTCTTGATAATTCTATTCATTTCTCCATTGCTTGGCTGAGAAATATATAATATCATTGTCCCCATTTCATCCTTGGCTGATGGGAGACGTGTTTTACGTCTTTCTATGATATTGTGTGTATTGCATTTGTTTTTTGTATTTCTCTACTCATTTACTCTCTGATTGGAAAGCCAGATTCCCAACAAGTGGTATTAGAGTTGAGTTCGGGTGAATGTCTGTGAGAGTCGAGGGAATATTTTCATTCACATGTAGAGAAGGAGAGTCTGCTGCAAGGGAAACGATGGTTTGGGACTCTGTCTGTGACAAGGAAAAACTCTATGATATCAAACTATTTTTGAATGCTGACGAGAACGGTCAGAAAGGAAATGAAGTTGGAAGCCATGAAAGTGGTTAGAGAAAGGTTCCCTCTAGGGTATATTTCTTATGTATTCCAAGTCATCGTCTTTAAGGTTTCCTTTAGGACAATCAACAACAACAATTCTGGATGGTTGCAAGTCACGATTTCTTTGACAACGACTTCAGAGTAGCAACACAAAATGGATGCATCTACTCTCTTCCCTGGTAGCAATATTATTATCTGGAAGCAACATGATTTCACTATGGTCGATTTCATTATGGTCGGCTCAACAACAACAACAACGATGGGCTCTTTCCTCAGTGCACAAGAGTGGTATTCTTCTCTCACACACTACAAAAAAAAGTGGCTTCCCTTCTTCTATTAGCTGGTAGTCAACTTTTCCATGCCTTTCACAAAATCTCTCTGTGGCTCAATATTTAAACATGTTCATGGCTCAATATTCACACATGTTCGTGGCTCAATATTCATGAGGCACGTGACTCCTCTTACGTGCAGAATGAGGGTTGATACGAATGCTCTCTTAGAGATCGCTTTCTTTGGTCTCATGCTCCACCAACCTGGATCTATCGCTCCTTTTTAATAAGTCTAAGAGATGGGCGATTTTATTCTTCCTCATGATGTCCGGCTTCACTACTACTACACACAAAAAATCTTCCACGCGAGCACCTTCACAAGTTATAGCACATAATCACATGTCACAGGTCACGATTCCTTGGCTCAGTTTTAATCTTACAATAGGCAACAAATTCACCTTGGGGCTTCTCCTTTGCTCCAACAAGACTTCAGTTAAAAGTTTTCCCACACAAATTATGTGGGTCACTCTTCTTAGTGGGTCTCACACGCAAAGATATATCAATAAACGAATAATATCCTCAACTTTGATACCATATTAACAATTAAAATAGATATAAACCACACAATAATAGTGAGGCCACAACGACTCACACAAGTGAGACTATGCTCACACACTCAAATCATTAGGATGGAAAATTATTACATATCTATAGTGTAGGACAGCCTCTAACAACCACCTGAATTTGTGGATATGAAAACTACTAGTGAGTTATAAAATAAATTCATCCACAACAACCTCGAATAGACTCTAACCATCTACTAATTCTATCCTTTCGACGTTATTTGTCCAACAGTTACCGTACTTAACAGGAAGTCTGATCTCAGTGTAGCTTAATACCTCATGACATGCCCTTTTCTCCCTTTATTCATCAAGATACCCACACTCTTTTCTGAGTGTTTCAGACCTCTTTCTTTCTGTTCGACATAGAGTGGGAATGTTTTGGGCCATTGTGTCTTGAATATATTTCATTCACTTCTGCCCTTGAGATATCCTCTACATGATATAGAGAATCTCCCCTCCGTTCATATTATAGAAGGGGGTGTATTCTTTCAAAGGGGACCAAAAATTGAAAAAATATAAACCCGCAGTATAGTTATTTAGGGCAATGGATTCATGTGTTAAAATGTCCATGAACATTGTACGTTATATAATTGTACAAATTTATATTACATTGCACGTTATATAATTTGTACAAATTTATATTGTCACGTGATTGTTATTCACAACAATGGATTCATGTGTTAAAAATGTTGATGAACATTGTATGCTATATAATTTGTACAAATTTATAATGTCAGGTGAGATATTTTTGTTGTAAATTGAATCTATACAATATTTTTTGTTAGATTGAATCTGAATTATCTAACATATGTGTGTCATATCTCAACATGTAATAAGTAATTATTTATAAAGTATTTAATGTTCTAAATGTTGGAGTGTATGTTATTAAATTAAAAATTATATTGAATATGAATTAATTGACTAACATATCTGTGTGTCATATCATAGAATGTAATAAGTAATTGGCTATAGAGTATTTAATGTTCTGTATGTTGGAGTGTGTATTATTCAATATAAAATTATTTTATATTTGAGAATGTACAAAATATTATAAATAATATTAAATATTTTATAAATGGATGTTATTATTCACCATAATACATTATATCGTATATTCAAATACAATATTTTAGAGGTTTCTCAAGCATTTCTCTTTCCATATGCCTTGAAATGCTTGAGATATCTCTTGGTTAAATGTAGAATCCAGTGAGGAGCTTCTTGATAATTCTACCCATTTCTCCATTGCTTGGTTGAGCAATATAGAATACCATTGTCTCCATTTCATCCTTGGATGATGTGAGATGTGTTTTATGCCTTTCTATGCTATTGTGTGTGTGATGTATTTTTTTTTTGTATTTCTCTTCTCATTCACTCTCTAGTTGGAAATCCGGATCCCCAACAAGTGGTATCAGAGTTGAGTTCGGGTGAATGTTTATGAGAGTCGAGGGAATATTTTCATTCACATGCAGAGAAGGAGAGTCTGCTGTAAGGGAACCGATGGTTTGGGACTCTATCTATGACAAGGCAAAACCCTATGATATCAAACGATTTTTGAATGCTAGCGAGAACGGTCGGCAAGGAAATGAAGTTGGAAGCCATGGAAGTGGTTAGAGAAAGGTTCCCTCTAGGGTATATAGCTTATGTATTCCAAGTTCTGGTCTTTAAGGTTCCCTTTAAGACAACGAACAACAACAATTATGGATGGATGCAATTCACGATTTCTTCGGCAATGACTTTAGAGTAGAAAAAAAATGGAGGCATCTACTCTCATCACTGATAGAAATATTATTATCTGGAAGCAACATGATTTCACTATGGTCAGCTCAAAAAAAACAACAACGATGGGCTCTTTCCTCAATGCATAAGTGTGGTATTCTTGTCTCACACTCAACAAAACAAAGTGGCTTCCCTTCTCCTATTGGCTGGCAGTCAACTTTTACACGCCTTTCACAAAATATCACTCTAGGTCAATCTTCACACATGTTCATGGCTCAATATTCACACATGTTCCTGGCTCAATATTCACGAGGCACATGACTCCTCTTACGTGTAGAATAAGGGTCGATACGACTGCTCTCTTAGAGATCGCTCTCTCTGGTATCATGCTCCACCAACCTGGATCTATCGATCCTTTTTAATAAGTCTAAGAGATGGATGATTTTATTCTTTCCTCATGATGTCTGAATTCACTACTACTACACATAGAAAATCCTCCACGCGAGCACCTTCACAAGTTATAACACATAATCACATGTCACAGGTCACGATTTCTTAGCTCAGTTTTAATCTTACAATAGGCAATGAATTCACCTTGGGGCTTCTCCTTTGCTCCAGGAAGACTTCAGTTAGAGGGTCACAAACACAAATTATGCGGGTCACTCTTCTCAGTGGGACTCATGCATAAAGATCTATCACAGAATGAATAATATCCTCAACTTTGATACCATATTAACAATTAAAATAGAGATCAACCACACAATAATAGTGAGGCCACAAAGGCTCACAAAAGTGAGACTATGTTCACACAATCAACTCATTAAGATGGAAAATGATTACATATCTATAGTGTAGGAGAGCCTCTAACAACCTTCTGAATTTGTGGATCTGAAAACTACTCGTGAGTTAGAAAACAAATTCATGTACAACAACCTCGAATAGACTCTAACCATCTACTAATTTTGTCCTTTCAACATTATTTGTTCAACATTTACCGTACTTAACAGGAAGTCTGATCTCAATCTAGCTTAATACCTCATGACATGCCCTTTTCTCCCTTTATTCATCGAGCTACCCACAATCTTCTCTAAGTGTTTCAGGCCTCTTGCTTTCTGTTCGACATATAGTGGGAATGTTTTGGGCCATTGTGTCTCGGATATATTTCATTCACTTCTGCCCCTAAGATATCCTCTACATTAAATAGATAATTTCCCCTCCCTTCATATTACCGAAGGGGGTGTATTCTTTCAAAAGACACCAAAAATTGAAAAAATATAGACTTGCAGTATAGTTATTTAGGGCAATGGATTCATGTGTTAAAATTTCCATGAACATTGTACGTTATATAATTGTACAAATTTATATTACATTGTACGTTATATAATTTGTAAAAATTTATATTTTCACATGATTGTTATTCACAACAATGGATTCATGTGTTAAAAATGTTGATGAACATTGTATGTTATATAATTTGTACAAATTTATAATGTCAGGTGAGATATGTGTATTGTAAAATGAATCTATACAATATTTTTTGTTAGATTGAATCTTAATTATCTAACATATGTGTGTCATATCTCAACATGTAAGAAGTAATTAGTTATAGAGTATTTAATGTTCTAAATGTTGGAGTGTATGTTATTAAATTAAAAATAATATTGAATATGAATTATTTGACTGGCATATATATGTGTCATATCATAACATGTAATAAGTAATTGGCTATAGAGTATTTAATGTTCTATATGTTTGAGTGTGTATTCTTAAATTTAAAATTATTATTTAAAATTATTTTGTATTTGAATATGTACAAAATAATATAAATAATATTAAATATTTTATAAATGGATATTATTATTCACCATAATACATTATATCATATATTCAAATACATTCTTTTGGAGGTTTCTCAAGCGTTTCACTTTCCATATGCTTGGAAATGCTTGAGATATCTCTTGGTTAAATGTAGAAGCTAGTGAGGAGATTCTTGATAATTCTATTCATTTCTCCATTGCTTGGCTGAGCACTATAGAATACCATTGTCCCCATTTCGTCTTTGGCTGATGTGAGATGTATTTTACGTCTTTCTATGCTATTGTGTGTGTGATGTATTTTTTTTTTGTATTTCTCTGCTTATTCACTCTCTGGTTGGAAAGCCTGATTCCCAACAAGTGGTATCAGAGTTGAGTTCAGGTGAATTTTTGTGAGAGTCGATGTAATATTTTCATTCACATGCAGAGAAGGAGGGTCTGCTGCAAGGGAACCGATGGTTTGGGACTCTGTCTATGACAAGGAAAAAGCATATGATATCGAATGGTTTTTGAATGCTGACGAGAACAGTCGGCAAGGAAATGAAGTTGGAAGCCATGGCAGTGGTTAGAGCAAGGTTCCCTCTAGGATATATTGCTTATGTATTCCAAGTTATGGTCTTTAGAGGAGGCACGATAAGTGTTTGATGGAATGTCTCAATGAGATGATCGTGGACCATTATGATGAGTTTTCAGAGGAGGAAGAGTCATATCTAGCGGTCATGGTGCAAAGTCAAGCATGAAAGCATAGTTTGGATGGGATTACTCAAATTAAAATCAATGGTGAATGTCATGAATGCAAAGTTCGAGGTGGAGTTGACAATTTTATTATTATTATATGTAAATGGGCATGCAAATGTAAGACATGGTTAGGCATACATACCATGGTTTTTTAATGTCATCAGTAAAGTCTAGATGACCTAGGTGATAGGGGGGAGCATGTAGTGTCCCCGGATACCTTGAATTTGAGGGAAGTTTGGTTTTTTTTTGTCATGGGGGGGAGTTAGGTCAAGAGTCATGGTTTCAGGCACATGTTTTTTTTAGCTCATTTTTTTTAGAGACCATGTATTGCATGTAATGAAGCCTTTAAAGGGATTAGGATACTCCCTTGAAATTTTCCTATACGTGAGAAGGTGAAGGCTCGCTTGGATGGCTTGGTCAGATTCGGTCAAGGAAGTGCATCTTTCTTGATTATCGTGATGGAGTTAAGGGATGATGATTGAGGGATCCTAGTACCCACAAATAATCGTTAGTAGAGATGTGTACATGGAATAATCTATAGTTTCTCAGAATCACAAAGGGATATTTGTTTGCAAACTTAAGAAGTCATTGTATGGCCTAAAGCTAGAGTAGACGATTATACAAGATGTTTGATTCCTTCATGGTGATCCAAATTTTAGAAGAAGTGAGTATAACCATTGTGTTTGTGGTATATTCATAATCTTGGTGTTGTATTTTTGTTATAGCAATATTTTCCTCACCCTATGCAAATTTGCTCGAAAGGCCTTTTTCCATTTCCCTATGTAGACTTGAAGTCCCTTTTTTCAATTCCCAGAGATAAAAATAACATTTTTCCACACATACATGCCTTAACTATTATAAAGCATGCATATATGTAGGTTGCACCATTACAACCCACATACATCGGGTTTTGTGCCCAAAATTAAAAAATGGTGTCGGGTTTCCATGTCACGTGACGAGATCCATGATCCTTGACCTTCCATATACTAGAAATGTTCCGACTTGGCCCTTCAATTCCATTTGAAGGATATAAATGGGCCATATCCAAGATGGGGAGAGGAGGAGAAGAATTCAACTTTGGGAGCAAAGTTACTCTGGATAAATTATTCACTTCATACTCAGTCTGCATCCCTTTATCCTTTTAAGTCTGAACACATTGTTCAACCCCCAAGCTATTCCCTACTTGATTGAGAACCTCATTATCTCTCTTATATGAGCTTGACTTTGGTGGAGTATTGAAGTGGTAGAGGCCCAGCTGGAAGGGACTTGGTTTCTCAGTTTGAATCGTGCCGATGTGAAATTTTTTCATTCATACACTTCTGATGATTACATTTTAATAGAAATACTCTTTTCTTGTCCAAACATGTCTTGAAAATATTTGAATTGTTATTCCATGGGTGTATTTTTCATGAATATTGATGGATTATGATGTTGAATGTGATAACTTTATATATTATCACCATATGATTTTGTATCTTGGTTGTTGAGGACAAGTTGTAGGTGTATTGCTTTGAGTCAAGTGCTCAACGATGGACTTCATTGAATGCATGGACGAGGTAGATATTTATCTTCTCTCTTGTTAGCATATTTTTTTATATAACATACTTGATATTAGAGTTGATTTCTGCAGTCATTTCAGTCTATTGTGGTTTACCCCATTCCATAGAGAAATTTTCCTCGTAATAGAATTGGTGACCATACTGGGGATATAATCTTCTTTTCGGTGTTTGGAGTGTTTTTCTCCTTTGATTTCTCTCGTTTATATTGATTTTCTTATTGTCTGATTTCTTGACAACCTATGTTCATTTTGAGTCTGAGTTTCTTGGCCTTATCCTTAACCTGGTAGTGTTTCAATACATATACACAGTTTTTTTCCTGACAGTCACGTACATACGCATGCTGTCATTATGTAGGAAGCGTATATACATGGTTTTCTCTTGAACAATCGCGTACATCATTCTTGTATGCTTGGTTGCTGAGTTTGATGTTTGTTGGGTAAGTTTTGATGGTTGTTGAGTCTTCTTAGGTCTCTGTTATGACTGTTAAGTGCCCGCATAGGGATAGGAAACCTTTCTTTGGTTGAATTTCCAGGCATTGATTTTCTCATCATCCTTTTCATTGATTTTCCTTGCATATTGGACTAGGTGTTTGCTTCTTGATATCCTACTTGGTTTGTCTCTGTTTATAGTCAGTATAATTTTGATATCAAGATGCTATTCATTCCTTGCATTTTCATTCTTTTATATTGAAAATACAAAAATAATAAACATTTTGTATTGTTTGCATTTGATCTGTTGGGTTCTTATTGTTGATCTTAGTACATGTATGGAAATATTGCATCTTATTTTTAATTGCATAATTAAATTGAAAATTGCATTTTGAAAATCTTATCATTTATTGGGAATTGAAGTTAGGACTTTGCATTTGATTCATATTCATTTATTTTACCAGCCAAGTCATAACATCATCGATTTCACTACCACACCTTTTTGAGTAAACAAGGCCACTAAAAGAAACGCTGATAAATTTAAAATTGATTAGAAACGATTTTATTTTTAGGGTGCACAAACTAGATTAGGATTTAGAGCCTTGGAATAGGATTTTGTGAGTAAACTTCTTTAAGGATATTAAATCAACATATGTGTTTGAATAAGGGAGTGGTGAAATCCATTGTATAATTGGTGACGTCAGGAGACTCCTCTTACAATAGAGTTAAGCACGAGGTCGCATGAGGTTGGTTGAGAGACATCCCCCCAGTACCTTCTTAGAGTTAGATATATTTCAGGGGATCTATTCGTATATGGAGATCTTTCTAGTACCTTTACCTCTATGAGAGAAAGTTATTTCGAGGTTTCGGGATTTGTTACCCTGCCCATACGGTGGACCTGACTTACGACTGTTTTCCTGCGCATCGGTTATATCGTGGTTGCTTAGTTTCTTGACATAGGTACCACATAGGTTACTTGCAGGGGTTATTCTGCAGGTACCCTGGGTAAGATAAGGGTCAGACAACACACAACCTTTATGGAGGATTACCTCTTTGGGGGCATCTGATCGAATGGTTGTTAAGCCCATGAGGGCCCTTATAAATGATTTTGATACCTCTGATCTTTTGAAGGGAGTCTTGAGCCCCTCTTGGGCGAGGCATACCTACTTTAGGGAGGGAGGCCCCTTTCATCCACTTTATCCTGTTTGTGTGCATATTGACCTTGGATACTCAGTCAATACCTTGGGTCTCTAATCATCTTCATTTTGATATTCCAAACATACCTCCACCCTTTCCATCTTCTCCCTCACCTACTTATATGAATCCTAGTTTTGGATCTGGGGGCATGGTGACTCCTGTTTCTACATCTTCATTTGATGGGAGACACATCCCTCAATCGAATCTCATAGTGGGAGGTTGGAATCTCTCTTGTTACAGATCCAATCCTAGTTTTGGATCTGGGGGCATGGTGACTCCTGTTTCTACATCTTCATTTGATGGGAGACACATCCCTCAACCGAATCTCATAGTGGGAGGTTGGAATATCTCTTCTTACAGATCCAATCCTAGCTTCACTTTTCTAGGAGCAAGTGCTCAAATGGGTGGTTATTCTGCTTATTACACCCCGTCCATATATCCTTCATCTACTATTCCAGTTCCTACAAACACTTTTCCCATGACAGACCTCCATCTATCCTCTTTTATTTCATATGGAGGGATTCAGTTTTATAGTACAAGCTACCCCCTTCACGAAATCCCTTCATCTAGGGGAAACATATATCCTCACCTGAGTAACCCTTTTCATGCTTTTTTCACTTCGCAAACATATTCTTTGATGATGATTCCTTTACAAACCTCTATGAATCAATCTGGAGGAGGATACTACCCTGTCGGGTAGGGACATGGTGTATACCAGAATCCTTCCTAGCTTGCAATTTATCAAAACCAGTCTTTTCTGGGACCTTGGTCCCAAATTTTGTAACCAACCGTCTCCACCAGTTCTGTCACAAGTCATACTAAAATTATATCATTGACCTATGCTAGCCAGGTTGGATATTGGTTGACAGCCTCTGCATGACATGTTGAAGACCGACAACCAGCCGTTATAAGTCATGCTGGGGGAACGACTCTAGTCGCCATGATTCATACGGACATTATATCTCCAACCATGGTCAACCATGTTGGAGAATCATCACCAAACTCTATACATCATGTGGGGGATGAACCACTAGCCTCTTCCAGTCATGTTGAGAGTATGCCACCAACCATTGTGAGTGATGCTAGGGGAATTCATATGATTGAGAAGCCTTGACGTATAATATGTAAGACCAAGTTCATTTGTAGGCTTTACAAAGGAAGTCACTTAACTCACTTGTGCCCTACTACTATTGTAGTACAATAATCATAATCATTTTATGATAACCCTTCGGGTTTACAGTCATCTTTGGTTTCCCAACATCTTATTTCTCCTTTGATTGCTACAATAGTCATACTGATGCAATCTTCACCTGACACCACTCCTTTTTTGAGGAGCGAGGCTTCTTTTGACCATGTCATTAACATATCTAGTACTATACCTTATGAATAAGAGAGCATTCTACTCTCCCCGAGTACGCTCCCTCCAAGTTTTAGAGAGGTTCCCTTTGACTAGGATGGTATTGTGGGGTATCATATTCCTTCTTCTATGCATTTTCAGATAAGAGGCATTCTTCGATAAATCATCGAGAAAGTAACCTCCATGAGTATTTTATCCCCTCTACTTGGAAAGCTGTGGGTTTTCACAAGCTTGTGTCAACTGTTCCTAAGTTGATGAACTTTCAAAAACATCATGCACAGGAGCCCTGGCCTCCCCCATTGTTGGCAAATTCAGTGGATAGAATGCAGTGATAGTTGTTTTCATTAATGGCAACAGTAGAGACAGTAGGATAAGAAGGATAAAACCCCATGGGGATTTGGAAGTAAAATCTCAGAAGGAACAGCCTTGAAGAAAATGCAC
>JASDQU011103358.1:44157-56325 GCA_032191745.1 Picea mariana
ATATATATATGAGGCTTCTACTGGCTTACTTGTTGTATATACAAAGTGTGATTGGATTTTATAAATGTCTCAAATGTCTGTCTAACACATAATTATCCAAAGCATCTGCTAATGTATTTAGAGATATAGGAATGTGTTGATATTCAATGTAATCAAAATGACATTCCAAGAGGCGAATTTGTAAATATACCCTTAACAACGTAGGACTTTGAATGGAGTAAACATTACTCAACTGTAGGACTACTAATTGTGAATCAAGTCATACAATAAGATGACGGATTTTGAGTGAAACAACGTCGATCAATAATTAGATGATTGCACTGTATTCCATAATATTGTTAGCTGCACGACTAAGGCAAACACCATGTAGACTAATTTATTTATCCGTAGGTGCATAGATTTCCCAAGCAACAGATGCTAAGTTCGGACTACTACGACTAGCGCCATCAGTGAAGCCAATGTAGAGTAATGAAGACACCGACATCTGGAAACCAAGAACAACGCAAGGTAAGAAGCTAAAGGTCAAAACCAAACAATGAAAAAACACACAAGAGTATGATACACTAAAAATACAAGAACTCATGCAAAAATGACTTAAGTATAGTACTTCTTTAAGTAAAGCCCATTTCTAGTTTCACTCAAAGGGATTCCATCATAATCAACCAACTCATAAGCTCCCTTCTCCAACACACGTTTGACAATGTACAGACCTCACCACATGGCCTCAAATTTATCGTCCCCTAGCAAATCTCGATCTTATTCGTAAAGAAGAACTAGATCACCTTCAGAAAAAACATGTGGCTTGACATGTTTATCATATTGGGATTTAAAACGTTTCTTGTGGGTTTCAATAACTAAGGCGACATCGCAACGGGTCTCGTCTAGTTGCATCAAATACAAAAGACGCTCCTATTTGACAGAGGTATTGGGGAGAAGTTCAACGACCAGTTTCAAGGATGGTATTTCACATTCAATTGGCAAGATAGCTTCGATACCATAAACTAACTGGAAAGGTATGAATCCTGTGGCAGACTTGATGAATGTTTGATAGGCCCATTATGTTGAGAAAAGCATCATGTGCCAGTTTGTCTTATGAGTTCCTATCATATGTCGAAGCATAGTAATGATAACTTTGTTGATTTCTTCAACCTAGCCATTGGCCTGTGGATAATAGGGGGTTGGGTTTTCATGGTGAAGACCCAACTTTTTAGTAAGTTCGATCATCATAAAATTCTGAAAATAACTAACGTGATTAGTAAAGATGGCTTGAGGGACACCAAACCAAGTAATGACATGATTGAATATGAACATTGCTACAGTTTTCCTGGTGTTATCAAATGTAGGCATCACCTTGGCCCATTTAGTGAAATAATCCATAGCTACAATGATGTATCCATGCCCCCCGGCCGAGTGAGGGTTACATGTCATGAATTTGATGCCCCATTTGGCAAATGGACCAACGAAAACTATAGGGTGTAAAGGATTAGGATTAGATCTTATCTTGTTATTATAAATTTGGCAAGAATGGAATTTTTGGACGACAGTAAATGCAGTCCTTAAACAAAGAAGGCCAAAAATAACCCGCTCGTAAGATATTTTGGGCAGTGGAATACCCATACATATGACCGCCACAGGCTCCAGAGTGACAGTCATTCAAATCTTTCTCAACTTCATTGTAAGTGATACATCGTCGAAATATAGAATCAATACCATGGCGATAAAGGGTATTACCGAGAATGATGTATTGACGGGCTTGATACCGTATATGACGACGATCTGTACTGGAAATATCAGGCTAGAAAGTTTGAGTCTGGAGATAGATAATGATATGTATGTACCATACATCATCAGAGACTATCAGAAAAGGGATTCGTCAGGCAAGGAATCCTCTGCCACATATTTTGTCTCAAGGGAGGGAAGGTCACATATCAATTCAACAAAAACCAAAGATTTCTTGGACTTGGCGCGTTCAAACTCCAAGTTAAACTCTTGGAGAATCACTATCCATTTGGAGTACTTTCCCCCTAGAAATTGTCAAGTAAGGATATGTTGCATGGGGTTTCAATCGAAAATAACATTGGTTCTGCGTAATAAGATATAATGGAAAAAATGTTGGACAACTTGAACAACTTCCAAGACCAGTTTCTCCACATGTAGGTATTTGGTCTCGGTAGTCGTGAGACTCCGACTCAATTATTATAACACATGTTTATCATGTGAATCATCCTCTTGGACTAAGACCATAGAAATGGTAGAGTTTGAAGCAACTAAGTAGAGGAAGTAATCTCGACTATAGTTAGGGGGAAACAATAATGGTCTACGGGTTAAGGCAAGTTTCAAAGCTTCAAAGGATTGGTTTGCAGTATTGTCCCATACAAAATCGTAACCCTTATTGAGTATCTGAGTGAATCCTTTCATCAGTTTAGCGTAATTGGGGAGGAAACGATGCAAAACATTTGCCTTCCCTTGCAAACTTTGGAGTTGGCGTAGTGTGGAAGGAGGAGGTAGATTGAGAGTAGCCTCAAACTTCAAGGGGTCTAATTGAATCCCGTCTATCGACACAATAAAACCAAGAAATCAGTTGGAATCCACACAAAAAATACATTTGTGTGCATTCAAATGTATACGATAATATCGACAGCGTACGAAAATGGCCCTTAAATGTGTCGGGTGATCTTGGTGACGCATGGAATGCATTGGTAGATCGTCAAGATAACGTTGCACAATGTGATTAATATTGTGTAAAGCATAAGACATAGCGCGCTGAAAATTTTCACCAACATTCTTGAGATCAAAGGGAAATTTCCGGTAGGAAAAGGTTCCCCAAGGGAAAATAAAAGCAGTCTTGTGTTGGTCTGTGGGTAAAAAATTAATTTGATTATAGCTGAAGAAACCATCCATCAAAGATAATATTTCACTCTCGGCACAATCGTCAATGATCTAGTCAACTAAAGGGGTTGGGTGATTGTCCTTAGGACAAGCCTTATTTATATCCCTATAATCGAAGAAAACATGGATGGTACCTTTTTTCTTATTCACCGGAACTAGATTGAATACCCAATAAGTCAAAGCCATAGGATAGACAAAGCCAACTTTAATATGTTTTTCAACTTCAAGCTTAATAGCAGAAGCTTTGCGTAGATGCACTGGGGGAAGTATCTGCCAAATGGTTTTAGCGTCCGGGTATGTATTAATCTAATGCACAACAATATTAGGATCAATACTTGACATTTCTTCGTAACTCCAGGGGAAAAGGTCACATAATTCTTGGAAAAGAGATTTATAAGTGTGGACCTCATCAATAGAACATGAGGCCCCAATACGAACATTCTCCTTGACTCTGGGTTTAATTGATATGTTGAGAGGGATGGTTGGTGAAATTTTACTCAAGTTACCTTCATACAAAACATTGTGTGTTGACTCAAGAATGGAAGAAATAACAAAAATGGTCGACGTAGTCGAAATACATTGGTAGCTCTCTATGGTATCATGTTCTAGGAAGAGAATGGAGTGATGATGCCCATTGTCCTAGGGAGTGTCTTCCATAGACATGACTAACATGATCATCTCATCCTTAGGAAATATCATGTGAAACAGATTAGGAGATCAATCACAGAGAGAGGGAGGGGAGGGGGTTACCGATTGAATATCTTGGTAAGAGTATTTGACCAAACTTAAAGGCATCGTGTCACTGTAATGAAGGTAATATCCATAGCTAGGTACTACCCATGGGTCGTATGACTCAGGGGTTTCACGAACAGTGGTCGAGATCATGTTAATATAGGCAACAAAAGGAGAGAGAATGCCAGGTGGTGGGATTGGAAATGTACCCATCAAGGTTGAATCTTTTAAAAGACCCACATCGACACTCTCATAACCGAGGGGTGTCTTAGAGATAAAAGGAATGTTTCTAGTATGGGAATCATAATTAAAGAAGTCCATTTGGTCAATAGTAACGACCTTTCCTTGGTGCGGGAATATTAACACACGGAAAAGGGTAGACACAATTGCATGCATGGAATCAATCCAGATACGGCCAAGTAAAAGGTTATAATCAAGAGGTGAATGAAAGACCTCAACCTCCACATTGAATGACTTACCTTCCAATGTAATAGAAAACGAGGGAAGAACACCGTAACATTTAAAATCGGTACCATTGAAGGACTTAAGTGTATTTTTTGATTCAGTGAGGGTAGGAGAGCCAATGGCTTTCCAACAAGTAACTGGCATAATGCAAGTCGAGGCTCCTTCATCAATAATGGTTCTATAGATATTCATTTTTTCAACAACAACTTGGATCTGAAACGCTAACTGAGGAGGAAGCCTTGGAATGTGATCTTCCAAGTCAAAGATTATCAAATTAGTATCTGTAGGATCAATTCCACCAATGGCCTTTAACAATTCCTTCCTTTGAGTAGGATAACTTTGAAGGACTTCAAGAGATGACATCGTAGAGGGTTCTTGCGCAAGGTCTTCTACAATACTGTAGTTTTGGGCAGCACGTGTGTGAGGATTGAACACAGACTTTCAAAAAATGTCCTTGGGAGGGGGGAGAAGAACTGTATCGATACTTAGTAATTCGAGATGAAGAGGACCATTTGGAGGTGAATTTGGGGGAGAAGGTTGAACCAATGAAGGTGGTATATCATAAACTTTCTCTTTTGATGGAGAGTAATCTTTGGCTCGAGTTGCGACTGCAACTTCATTCTTTTTAGAGTCACCAGTACACATAAGGACATAAGATGAGGTAGAAGGAGAAGCGTGTTCATAAATGACCATTTGGGATTTCTGTTGAGAAGGGAAAGATTGTGATAAAATGGAAGGTGTAGAAGGATTCTCGGTCCCTTGGAGGAACTTAGTAACCTCGGTGCGTCTTGGACAATATTTTGTGTAATGATCATCACCACAAATAAGACAAGGGTAACGAGGTTTACGTTTATATTTCTCATCATTTGTTTGCATTTTTTCTTTATCAAATTGTGGATTATTATTCTTGTACTCCTTGTTCTTACCCTTCCCTTTCTTTTTATTTTGATTTTTCCCGACAAGTGTGGATTGAACCGAATTAACCTCAATAGTCTTACTGATGGAAGGAGTAGGAGTAGGAGTATTTTGTACATTAGAATTATTAGATTTGGGATTGGTGTGACCGACGTGTGCAGACTGGGTCTCAGCATGAAAGGTGCCAATCACACCATCAACAGCATGAGAAGCTATTGGAGGTGTTGGGGTAGGGTTTCTGGAAGGGAGAGGAGCATTAGGGATCAAATCATAAAGTGTTCCCATTTGCGAATAAATGAGATCTAGATACTAAGCATGACTAATCGCCTGCTCTTCAGTGACAACACCTCTCATGGATACATCACGAGTGATAGGTCCAATGAGTGATTTGGTAAACCACTCGGCCAATATTTGATCAAGAAGGGGAACTTTGATTAAACATCTTCTCCTCCTCCACTCATGGGTGTGATCAGAAATATGAGTGGATGAGGATTTCTTGAAAGAACTCAAAATTTTGGTTCATATATCATATCAAATTGGCAACTGGTAATGTGTCAGAAAGGCCATGGCTAGGGTGTTAAAGTCATTGAATAACCCTCGAAGAAAATTGATGTACCATTTTGTTATCGAACCTGTGAGAGTTCGTTGTAAAAGTCGTAATCTTATGGAGTCATCCATCAAGGATTTGGATGAACACCATAGATGAAAATTCATAACATGATTACTAAGATCTTCTCCTACTCGACCGTCAAATTTAGGAATGTCAAACGGTAACTTGGCCGGTATGACTGGCCAATAAGGAGAATGTAAGATAGGATCATTCAAAATCCTAGACAAATCAGGTAAATCCAAAGTGGCTAGAAAAGGCAACTGTCGGTTCACTTGAGGAAAATGGTAGTTCTGAGGGGGGAGACCCGTAGGTATACGAGTAGGACCATAAGCAATCTGCATATAATTAGATAGTCTTGACATATTCGGTTGTGGAGGATTTTGAGGCAAATATCCCATAGGGTTGGGTTGATTAGGTATGTTCCCTTGGAAAGGAACATTATATTGAAAGTTTTGACCCCAAGTGGGATTCAAAGAACCTGGATACAGTTGAATGAGGTTAGGGGGTACAAAAGCATTGACTTGAGGATGTTTTCCCCCAGATGGTTTTGGATTCCCTTGGAAAGGAAGATTCCAAGGTTGAGTTTGTAACACATGTACGTTTTGTCCATAAACTAGGTTATGGACTCCAACACGATATTTCCCCCCAAGTTGAGGTTATGCCCCAATATGAGTTCGTCCCCTGAATTGAGGTTTTCCCCCAGCTTGAGGTTGACCTCCAACAGGAATCTGGAAACTGGAAGTGACAAAATGGATGGTGCCTCCAACTGGATTGGAGCCACTAGGGCCAAGATGATGAGATCCTCCCAATAAAGTTGGAGGAGGAATGTAAGGCCCTCCAGAAAGAATCTGGTCAGGTGTAGGAACAAACTGACTCACAAAGTTATACCCAAGAGGTAAAAAAAGTCCAGGACCTCTGGAAGGAATTTGGGTAGGGATAGCAATGGAAGTATTCAAAGCTCTATACCTAGGGGGAAGTGATGGAATTGGTCTAGGTGGAAGTGGTGTCCCAATTGGAGCTTGGGTGATAACCACATTCCCGACAGAAATTGTGGTAGTTTGTGGGACCATAATAGAATGGCCCCTCTGGAGAGGAAGAATTGAGTGAGAACCAACCAACAATTGGTTTGAAACAGTGGTGACACTACTGGTAGTGCCAGTAAAATGGTCTAAAGGTACTGTATAGGTAACATACATCTCAAGCACTTGTGATATCGTAGGTTGATCAGGACTCACTCCTAGGTTGTCGTAAAGATCATGCACTATAAAAGGGATGGAACTACGATTAAAATTTATGGTGGTGTGAGACAGGGTCCTAAATGATTCACTTTGAGAAAGTGGATCTTCTACTCCAGATCCTGCATTAGGTCCAGTAGGTACTCCAGTATTGTCAACAACAACAATCTCTCCTGATGAATTCATTCCAAGAAAATGAGCATCTTGTCTAATATGCAACAACGATTTTGAGGGAAGTCGAAATTCCTCTAAGGAATCCGAAACAATTCGAAAATCTTCCAAAGAGTGTGTGCTTCCAACTTCAGAAGCTACTTCGTTGTTGACTACTCCCTCGGGACAACCTTTTGGTGAGTTAGGAAGCAAAGGTTGGTAACCTTCTGGATCTTCTGGGGGTATCCCTTGCATCTTATGTGAATGATGAAGGCCAATGTTGGATGAACCAAGTAAAGAACGAAGAGAATCTATGGACAACTAGACAAAACACGCAACACTCACTAATAAAACCTAGGAATCAAACCAAGAAAACAAACCTTCTTATTTCGAAGTCACTAGTTGGTGATGAAATTCAACATCACGAAATCAAGACAAGAAGGGGCTGGGATAAAGCGGGTGGAAAAGTTACATTGACGACCTGATTAACAGACTTACACCCCGGTGCAAGCTCCCACACATAATCATGGGTATACCCTCCGAGGAGCCTGAGTGAGTTTGGCCAACGTCGATTCCAGGTACCGTGAATACTTTCCCCTCCATAGTCACATTGTGTAAATACCCTAGAGAGATAGGCCACTAAGGTTACCAGCTAAAAAAATGATGCCTAGGGAAACAGTTAACAGTATGATCCACACGCAAAGGCATGGTATCTAGCCTGAAATCAACTTGAAAGGCTTCCACTCATAATTGTGGGTATACCTCCAAGTGAACCCCAATAATACGTGCAATATCTACACCAAGACAAACAAAGTAGGGTGAGTAACTCTGCCGATCTTAATGCGACCTCAGGTTTCACCCTTGTGTGAGAAGGGATTCCCAGAACAAAATGTAGTAATTGGATTTGAACTCTCCCTATCACAAGATACTATTGTGTGTTTTGAGGCTTTGGAGAGTGTGCCTTACAACCTATTCCAAAGCTCTATCCTAGCTAATGTTGGTGAAAAATATCCCTGGAAAATAAAAGTTACTAATAAATTTTAAATTTATGTTGTGTTTTAGAGGCCGTTGTTTACTCAAAAGGGACATGAAGATGAAACTAATGAAGTTGTGACCTTGACCCAATAAAATGCAAAAAGATATGAATGTGCAACTTTTCAATTCAATGAACTCTAATTACAGTAGGGAGAAGGTATTCTTTTGAAGTACAAAAATATACGGATTGCAATTTCTTAATTTTGAATGAACACAATTCCAAATAATCATGAACTACAAAATTTTCCAATTCTTCTCTTTAACAAATATTTCGAATGTAAAATTTTTCTTATAAAAGATTACTAAAAATAATAGATGAATTCAGTTCTTCCTTTTCAAAACAAAATCAGAGATGTAATGAAAAAAGAAAAACGTAATCCAATAAATTCAAGACATTCCAAAACAATTCCCAAATCAAAACTCGTAGTATAGACAAAAATGAAAAAGACAAGAAGACCTTTTGTCATATGCAAGAAAAAAGTGTGTCTTAATCAACAAACAATCTAAAAAATAAAATCAATCCAAAACTTGAAACAAACCAAAAACCCTTTGTCAAACAAGAACCTAGATCAAGATCTGAGATTATATCCTTATGAAAATGATCAAAAGCAAAAGACTTGCCAAATGCAAATAAAGACTTTTAATCATTGAAAGCCAATCAAAAGAAAGATTTAAACTTAGAGATCAATAAAACATGGGCACCAAAATTTCACCCCAGGCAACTAAGGCAAAACTGGGATGGTGCCATAGGGTGATGGTGGGTCACAACAGTCATGTTAGTGTCACAAAATTGACGGTCTTGAAAATTGTCGAATCAGAGTCGGAATTCCAACAAATAAAAAACAATTCCAACAAATAAAAAATAGCATCATCAGTCCGATGAACGTCAAGGAACCAAGAAAAAAATATAAAGAACTTTTGAGAATTAGTGAGTAATGTATGACAGTAAGATATATTTTTTCTTTAACTTTGGAAAACCTCGTTAGACTTCAACACCATATGTAGTAGTGAACTTCTCAACCACCCAATCCTGATCATCATAAACTAATTTCATGGTTCTATGCAATCCAGGTTCATGGGGAAGGTATTGCATTCAATTTTTGTAGGTGTAGGCTGGTTTGTTTAGCGAGATTTCTCTTTTCTTCATTGAAATTTCCCATTTCCACTTCACCAGTCCTACTCGTGGTATCATGGATAGTACTCAAGGATTTCCTTTTGAGTCAACTGTCTAGTTTGTTTTCATTAATCATAAACATAATTACATGAAGTCTTAGCATAATTACAATCATGGGGGAAAACAGGGTGTTGCATTTCCATCCCTCTTAAATAAATACGACCCATGGTGTTTAAAACACCATATATATAATTTATACCAAAAAAAATGGGTATTCCATTCTCATGGAATATTCCATTTGATCCCATGTGGCCTCATCTACTCCAAAGTGTATCCATTGCACCTTCACCTACATGACAGCTCTGTTCCCTATTAATGTTTCTCTTTTGTCCAAGATGCGTTGAGGATTGGGTTGGATTTCTCCCTTTGGTTCCACGTGCATCATAGTCCAATCAATAAAATTATTAGAGCCATGCACATAATTATTTAATAAATATACATGGAACACATTGTGAGCTCTAACAATAGGTGGCAGGAAAAATCTATATTCTATTGGTCCCACTCTTTCTAAGACTTCAAATGGTCCACAATAGCGGGGTGATAATTTAGACCAAGTCCCCATACTTAGGGAGATCCTTTTGGGATCTACCCTGAGATACAAATGATATCCCACCTAAAACTCTTTATGAGTTCTCTGGTTGTCTACATAGCTCTTCTGTCTATCACAGGCTACTCTCAAATTCTACTTTATTCCAATCATTTCCTGCTCCATTTTCTTTATCAATTTTGTTCCAAGTATGATCCTATCCACCAGACTGTCTGAACTAATTGGAACTTTTCATTTTCTGCCATACAAAGCCTCAAATTGAATCATCTTCAATGATTCCTAATAATCCTTTTTATAATAAAACTCTACCATAGTTGGATATTATTCCCACCATTTGGGTTGATGCATGACATACATCCTGAACATGTCTTCAAGAACTTGATTCACCCTTTTGATAAGACCATCTGTTTTAGGATGGTAGGTCGTGATGAATACTATTTTCATTCCCAAACCCACAAATATTCCCTTCCAAAAATCGAAGTGAAATTCACATCCCTATTTGAAATAATAGTCTTAGGTAATCCATGCAATTTCAAAATCTCATTCTAAAAATGTTAGCAACATTTATAGCTTTAATAGTGGATTTAATGAGAACAAAGTGAGGTTCCTTGCTCAACTTATCCACCACTACCAATATTGCATCATTTTTCCTAAATTTCTTTGGAAACCCAATAATAAAATCCATGGAGATTGCCTCCCATTTCCATTCTAGAATTTGCAATGGTTGTAATAGTCTCGTAGGGTTCTTCTGTTCAACTTTAACCTCCTGGAACTCCAAACACTTATTAATATATTTAGCAATGTCTTGCTTCATTCTTGGATAGTAATCGAATTTTCTTACTACTGTTATAATCTTCTAATAACTTGGATGACCCACATAAGGTCTCTTATGAAATTCATCCATGATGATATGTTTCATCTTTGCTGAATCAGGAACATACAACCTATTGTTGTACAACAATAAATCATCATCTGCAAGATGATATCCTTCATACTTTTTCTCACCGTATTCTTGTTGCAATCTGTCTCTTACCAGATTGAAAAAATTTCCATCCCATAATAATCTTTCCATCCTCCATTTATCCTTTTCTCAATGTTATAATTCCAGTTGATCTTGTGGTGAATGTTGATTCCAAGATATTTTAATGAAGGAACTTCCTCCAATTTGTTGTTGTCATATACAAAATTATTGTAGGTGATCTTATTGGATTTAATTATCATGATAAGAGAACCACTACGAGAGATTCAATAAATTTGGTTCTTTTTTGGGAGCTTTTGATATAGTTAATTATATTAAAAAAAAATAAATCTTGGTTACTTTTCCATTAAGTAATATGTATTTGATTTGCAATAACAATTGTGTATCTCATGCTTTACTATTTTTTCCTGATCTTATAGAGAAGCAATGAAAGTAAACTAAATATCTTTATCATATTTAAAATCAAATATCTTTATGATCTCTATATGTGTAGCATGTGATTTGAAATTGGAGTTCTTATAAGAAAAATGATGATGTAGTTTTTCTTATACTAAGCGAAAAATATATCAAAGTCCAAAAGTGTTTGGTGACGTTAATTGAATTTAGAAACCACAACCTCCTTCACTCAATGGCCATAACCATTGAATTGTTCAACAAGGAAGATTTGGAGGTTCAATTTCATTAGAAATAACCTTTTGACATTTTTTTATTTAAGTCTTCTTCTACAATCATCTATCATATTCCCTTCCATTTCCCATTAATTTGTGAAACCAAGGGTTGATCCTTGAATTTGTTTCTTGTGTATTCCAGGTATTTTGATTTCATGGTCCATGGGAGCCCCATCCCATTCCTCTTTGAAAGACACATGCAATCTTTTATTTTTACTCTAAGACATTACTCTTTATTGAAAGACTTATATTGTTTTTTAGGTTCCCAAAGAACTAACTTGGGACAAAACATCATTGTAATCTCAAGACTTTGGTTTTAAGCACGAGATTTTCAAATGTATTTCTATGAGAATATTATCTGTGCCTAGTTAAATAATCATTTAAAGTTCTCTTCCATATCTAGTCCATATTTCATTTTTCCTTTCCTTGAAAATTGTGTTCTACTTTGATGAACGATGTGATGGAAATGTTGTATTATTTTACTGCACACTCATTTGGTTTGTGATCCTGTGGCATATTGTAAATATTTAATTTCTATAAGATACCTGGTCCTTTCCCACATATTATTTGTGTGTGAATATTTATTTAACAATAATCTTGGTCCTCTCTTAGGCATTATTTATGTTATTGCATGTTATTTAGAAATATAGGGTTACCACCTCTTTAAAAATGCAAAAGGATTTTATCCTTGAGGTTGACTAAAAGACCGTAAAATATTATTTAATATCAACAATCCCCCTCCCTCTCTCTCCCCCACTCTCCCCTCATT
>JASDQU011103359.1:0-12528 GCA_032191745.1 Picea mariana
ATATGTGTGTTGTGTTTATTTTATATTCTTAGTGATGAATGAATGTATATATGAATGCATCTATTAGATTCTATTGATACTGCACACTAGAATAATCATGCAGAAAGAATGTTATTGAATGGATAAAATAGTATATATGATGAATGTTATGGTAAAATACATGTTAAAGTATAAATAAAAGGAACATCCACAATCCCTTACATGTCTGCATATATTTGCATCCTACAGTCACCCATAAGCCATCTCGGGTGTGACTGTGTTGTGCACTCTATGCATGGTGTAGCCTTCTGGTTTACCAGAAGGGCCGATGTTGAATAGTGTTTTTTTGGAGAACTGAGGTAGAACCCGGGTCAACCAATACATCCAAGAACTCACATGCTTCTTTCATTTTCCAATGAGGCTCTTGTACCCTTTGCGTCCAATGTTCTATGGCCCTGTGTATTCTGGTGATACTATTATTAATCTTTGTGTACCCTAATACCATGTTCTTTTGTGTCTCGAGCCACCTGCATGCACCTCTTTGATGTACTCAATCCACTCTAAAGATTGATATGACTTTTCATACCATCGTTGCATATATTTGTAGGTCACTAGCCCCATAAGGGTATCTTCCTGATAGTTTGTTATCTAGATCGTGAACAGATCTCTCTCTGTTTTTAATTGACTATATACTTCCATGAGATCACCTTTGAGAAGTATTGTTTCCTGAGTGGTGTCCTGATAATACTTTGCTTGATGTCAAAGATTTTCTAATTCCTTTCTCATTGAAATCACTTCTTTCTCATCCATTTTTTCTCTGTCTAAGGTGGCACCAGTTATAGCCATCCTAGCTCCAAGTAGTTCGCTCACTTTGGTATGTTCTGTGTCAAATAAAGTTTCTTTTGTGGTTACAAAAAGAGTATTATCAAAATTGAACCTCCTTCTTTTGACAGTTATTTTCATTACCACCTTTCTTTTCTTGTCATAATATATGGCTTTCATATCAATAACCTCGTCAACATGTTCAGGAATTTGTTGATCTCCTGAAGATAGGGTACTCCACAATCTCCTTGTTGTGTAGAAATGTTCCATAGCATGTTCCTTCCCTTTTTCAATAGTAGGCACTTGATTGTTTCCTTCTTTTGTTAGTGTCTGATCTTGCATGGAAGTTATAGGTGATTTCCCTGTAATGTTAGTTGTTTCTCCCAATTTCTCAAAAGGAATGTTCCCTATGATTTTTGGTGATGAAACTCTATGTTGGTCAATTCCAAGTGGTGGTATTGCTATCTAAGGTGAAGAATTGGATGGGAAACCTATATTTACTACATCTTCTATATCAATTTGTTCATTATCAATATACCCATAATTATGAGGTGACCTTGACTCATCTAAAAGTTGAGTTTCAAGTTGTGCAATAGCCACACTAACATGGGTGTGATCAATGGTTGTGTCCCTTCTTTATGAACCCTTTAATAGTCCTTATTCGGTCAAGATAGACATTTCTCCTGGAGCTTCCTCATAGGTGATAGGTACCAGAACTGTGTGAGTTGTTACTAAACCTTCATCGTCATCATGTAGGGTTATTAAATCAATAAGGACCGGGGGTAAACTTGTTCTGGCCGGTGCCCTTGATGATCTTTGTGGTGTTCCAATCATTGTAGATTGCTCCATTTGTGTTTGTAGTGAACCTAGGTCGACCTAAGCAACGATCCCCTCTGGAGGGGCAGTTTATGTAGTGTTTGGCCCTACTGCATGAGTGCATATATCAAATGGAACAATCCTTGGAGGCTCTAAGATTTGAAGAAAAGGTGTTTGACCCACCGTTTGCTTATTCTTTATGCCTTGGTTGGGAGAATTGTTCCTCTTCTTACTTACTCTGTTGCTTCCATTTCTCTAACTTCATCTCATGCTCTAATAGTTTCCTCCTCTGTACACTATACCATTGCAAATTGTTCTTGCACTGAAATAGATTTAAAATTGGTAAGTTCCGGGTTGGATTTTCTTTGAAGAACTTTTTCCCATTCTTGATCATTTTCAGTGAAGAGCTCATCTTCATAAATTTCGTGGACATAAGGCTAATGTGACGCCACTTGCCTTGCGTGTTGGGGCACTAACCCCTTGGGATCATGTGTTTGAAATAGGCTTGTTGGGAACCTATACTCCAAATGGCTTAGACCTTCTTTCTTGGCATGTGTGGTATCCTTGACTATATAATAATCGATATGGAAACCGTAGGGTATAAAAGTGATTTGGATTATTTTCGGCATGAAATGAGAGCGGAGATATAATAAATAAATGTATAGAGATATATCGGATATCCAATAATATAACGGATATATAGAAGAGATATAACAATAAACACAAATATACAATAATACACAATTTCTATTAATGAGCGAAATGTACATAACTGTAAAATATAGAGTGAATGAACTCGCTAGAATGGTGGCAGCTTATCTTTGAGAAGAGATGTGACAACTACACTCATTCACAAGAAGATGATTGTTATAATGAGGCTCCAAAGGCCTTTTTAACATAAATAAAATACAAAACCCTAACCCCGGAAGATGAAAATCCAACAGTTTGTGGACCCCGTTTTGAGTACTTTGGTGTCGGACCATGAAAAAGTGTCGTTTAGGCCCTCAAAATGGCCCCAGAAGTTTGGAACTGCTAAAAATAGTAAGTTTCCAAAAACTTGTTTTGATCCAGTCGAAATAGGTGGGAGGCCATCGATATCCACTTGGATCAATCCTCCCTCCTTAGGAAGAAATAGTCTCCATTGCATTGAGTTCCTAGGGGAGAGGGGAAAGTGTTTGTTGAATTTGAAACTCGGTGATTTGCTTGCCTTACTGGAGAAGTTGTATTTCTTAGCTTGTTGAAGGCTATCATGGACCTATTGCTGGCGAGGTTTAATATGTTCCACTAACCTATTGTATGGCTTGACTGGGAAGTGTTTAGGAACCCTTGTAGGTGAAGAAACAATATCATCTTTCTCTTCTACAACCTGTCTCTGTTGGATAGAAAAGTCTTGGGCTAAGTCTGCAATGATTGTTGTGTCCTTATTTTCACCTTTTGAATAGATTGTGAAGAGGTTGAATTTTGCAATATAAGATATTACCTTGCGGCACTTTTTTGGTGGAACAGAAGTCAGAACTACCTCTGGTATCTTGTAGAGGTGACCCCTGGAGTAACAATGACACTACGGGATCAAGACTCATAAATAGCATGATGTTTCCACATGTATGGTTGGCTCAAAAGAACATCACAAACATCAAGAGGGGGGAAATCACACAATACCTCATCCTTGAAGGGTTGGATTCCATAGGACAGGCGACACTGCTAGCTGACACGGAGATCTCGTCCCTGGTGAAGCCACCCAATGTTGTATGGTTGCAGGTGTGGTGTTGTTAACAATACCAAATGTTTGATGACCTCTACTGAGATGAGGTTCTTCTGGCTTCCACTATCAAAAATGAAATGCAATGAGGTCTTGTTCACCCACATCTATGAATGGAAGAGGCTCTCCCCCTCTTCGGGATCTGTTGGTTCTTCTAGTTGAAGTTTTGTTGTCACGAAAGTAGAAGTGGGGTCTGCGTCGATGATATTTCTTTTTTCGGGATTTTCTGAATCATATTTTGAGTCAGGGTTCAACTCCTTTTCTTTGATATCAACCACCAATGATTGTTTTGAGTGATATTCATCGATGTTGTGCCAAGGGATTTTGTGGAATTTGCACCACTTTCTAGTGTCATTCTTTGTCTTTCCCTTAACCTTATTTTCTTGTGGCTTGGATTGGTTTTCGAGAAAAAAAATATTAAGGTCATCTTTATCATACTTTGGTTGTCACGGATTTGCAGACCCAAACTCCCATTTGTTCTGGTGCCTAAATTTATGCTCGATTTTGACAGCATATTGATAGGCAGCTCCAGAAAATCCATTTCAGTTTGGATGTACCTATGTAGAGCCCCACGGTATTTCAGAACCAGATTCCACTCTAAGTCTTTGATACCCATCTTAGTGTGCAAGGTATGGGAATTATTTTTGAAATATGGCGCTGTTTGGCCCCTTTCTTGTCGCAGTGTGCTTCATCTCATGTATTGGTCATCATAGTTACCAACATGGTAATATTGTTCCTTGACCGCATCCACAAAAAAATCCCAAGTGGGCTTGGCCCCATATATGCTAGACTCATTTGTGGAAATTTTCTCCCATTAAGTTTCCCACCAATGTTTGACATGGGGGAGAGCCTTAAGGAGTGCAAAGGTGATATTTTCCCTGCTGGAAAATTTGTTAATAGAGAAGTAACCTTCTAGCATATTTAACCATTTTTCTAGGGCATCTGCATCTATCTAACCTTCAAATAMAKGAATATCAAAGTTAACTTGTACCTTGAAAGGAGAGGTACCTCCAAAGTGGCTACTTGATGAAGAYGTTCCTGTTATTATCGGYAGACATTGAAGGATGTGGGAAAAATTCTCCATCATYTCATCCCTTTRTCGCTTRAGAGCTTGCTCAAGCCACAGATTAATAGAATCTTTTGCTATGAMGCTTTTMTTTTCTTCTTCCATGGAGAKTTTMTTCGRCATGTGAGAGAKATTTTCYTCAAGAGAGACAATCTTGAGACCCAACTTGCTATACTTGAACCTCATCGGGGACATGCATTGAAAAACGATCAAGAGCAACCTACTCTGATACCACTGATCCAAATTATTTTCGACACGAAATCAGAGTGGAGATACAATAAATAAATGTATAGATATATATTGGATATCCAATAATATAATATACATATAGCATATATATAAAAACAAACACATAGATACATTAATACACAATTTCTATTAATGAGTAAAATGTACAAAACTATCAAATACAAAGTGAATGAACTCGCTAGAATGGTGGAAGCTTATCTCTGAGAAGAGATGTGATGGCTATGCTCATTCGCAAGAATATGATTGCTACAATTAGGCTCTAAATGAATTTGTAACAAAAATAAAATCCAAAACTCTAACCCTGGAAGATAAAAATCCAACAGTTTTGTGGACCCCATTTTGGGTAGTTTGGTGTATCAACTTCCTGAGGGAATAACTTTGGTATACGATCTCCATTTTGGGTGCATGATATCTCATTGGAAAGGTATCGATGAGGAGATTCATTTGGGGGGATCAATCATATCCTTTAGTGATCTTTAAGGTGTTTGATCATGAAAAAACATCGTTTAGGCCCTCAAAATGGCCCCAAAAGTTTGGAACTGCTAAAAATAGTAAGTTGACAAAAAACTATTTTGAGCCAATTGGAATAGGTGGGTGGCCACCGATATCCATCTGGATAAAAAAATACCTCTTCTTATTCTTTACCATAGAGTTTTTGAAACGCTATAAAATGGCCTAGTAGTATATTTCACCCAACACCAAACGGTCTGGGACATAAGAGGGGAGAAAATGTGGAGCACGGATAGCCCCAAAAATCCTAATATAAGTGTTCTTTTCTTCTAGATACCAATGGCCCAGTTTGGATATCATTTTCTTGGTTGCTACTGAAATCCTTGAAAAATCTTGCCTAAAAATAATGAAATGTATCCTAGCTATGAACTCATCACAAAGCATGGCATAAGATTTCTTATACTTGTTTTCCCATAGGATGCTAAAATAGACATGGAACGGTGACTAAGAAACATGCCAGCTCAAATTCATATCTGAGAATACATTCCTCACATAGATCACATCTAGAAAGAAGGATTCCATGAAAAATTATGGTGTTTTACATTCTTTTGTCTCCTGAGCCTATTGAATAGTGATTCTCAATTGCTTTGAAATAATGCCCTCTCATTTGAAATTACTTCCATATATCATGACTGTATATGCCAGAGGCATTCATGCTTCTGAAAATATTGAGAAATCCTTTTCTCCATACAATAGGAAAATTAATGCCATTAAGTACATGTATGGTTCCCTTAGATTTGTTTCGTTGTACCATCCATTGGTCATGTTCAATAATTTCGTATCCTCCCTCCACCAGGAAGATAATAGCTAGTTGGTGTTATGTTTCTCATATAACTTAACCATAGACTCAGTATTCAGTCTTTTTTTGGGTCTCTGATCTTGTAATACTTTTGCACTTCCACTGGAAGGAACACACCAATGCATTCCCCTTCCACGGTATTTGATTACACATTTATCGGTGTCTTTATGATCAATTATCAAACCTAAGATTTATATACAATGAAAAATGGGAGTTATACATGAAACCTTATGTAAGGATGATTGTCTAATGTTTGGAAAAACTCAGTCATCTAAATCGCTGACCCATGGTACACTGTTAGGTGTAAAATTGGGAAAATCTTCTTGACAAATGTTTTTGTAGAGGTCACCCCAAGGTGGGAGAAAAACCTTAGAATCGGTGTTTGCCTCTGTATCTATAAATGTTGGTGGTTGGGAAAATTGTTTCTTGGTCGATATTCAGATCACGGGTTATTCTTTCGATGCAAATTTCAACTCTCTTGCTATTGTTGGGCTCGATATTTATCCAACTTTCAACTCTTTCCATTTGGGTTTCCTCGATGAGTGCCTAGTTATTGACCTTCAAGGAGGCATATTTCCTGCACGATAATGCCACTATGAGTTGCGGGAAAATATAGTAAATAAATCAATTCAGTGATGCATAATCCTTGAAACAGTCACAATAGAATTCGATGTTTACCTTCTTTGCAGATAACCTGGACTTACTAGTTTTTTTTTTCATGAGATGGCATTGGAAGCGAGATTCTTGGTAGTTTTTTCTCCTTCTTTTGATTGAGAGGAAATATTCTTGATGGAATATGAAATTGGGAGAAAAAGAAAAAAATGACATTACAGATTCAAATTTCTAAATCCCTCAAACTTACCTTGTCGTGTCCAGCATTAAATTGGAGGGTGTACAACATATTTTTCGTAATATTTAGAAATCAAAGAAACATCCATGCCACTCTTAGGATTTAAATGCATTGCAAGTTGACGGTGCGGGGGACCATTGTTTCTATTTCATCGATCATTTTTTATTTAGATTTTGCTCGACATGCTATGTCGGAGATCTGGGAATTATTTAAGTGTCGCTTTCCTTCGACCACGTCTCACTGACGTCAATGATTTTTTAGTGAGGGGTCCTTAAACCGGTTATCTATATTTGTGGGTTTCGAGGGAAATGGTATGGTGAAGAAACCAGTGTCTTGTGTTCATTGCTGACCCTAACCTTTTGACTTAATAGTTTTGGAATCATTTCAAAACCTAGCGGCGATCCCCTGCATAGATTATTTTAAACCTCATCCCCATCCGATGGCTTAGATTTGTGCTTGAATGGATGGAAAAATCCTATCGACCCAAAAGGATGGATGATTCAGACTTCCCTATAATATCTATGTCAGTACAAAATCATATGTTTCATTCTTTGTTATGTTCCAAATTCTCTTATGGTCGATGTGTGCATCGAGATTGGAGATCCATTATAACCTTTGCGCTCTTGTCTTATTGGTAGGAAAAATATGACGTTGACTTTCATTTTCAATAGGATGACGTAATTTGATTATGTGGCTAGACACGTGGCATGTAATGTGGTAGATGCAGAAGGTGGCATGGCCAACACATCAACGGTTGGGTTTTGTTCTTATACCTACTCAACGACTAACACTCATTTTCTTGGTTCTCATAATTCATCGACGTCGAGAGGACTCTGCTTGTTTTGTGCTTGAATTACATGAATCATCACCAACCCCGATGGTCTATCAGCAATCGAAAAAACCTTTTTTACTCCCGGGCATGTTAACACATTTCATCGATGATCGATGGCTTATCGAAGATCGGCGAAATTCTTTTCCAATTCAAAAATGTACACAGTTTTTCCCTTCGGTCCCTATTATCTATACTTCTTTTAAAATTATTTTTCCTCGATCCCTTGATGAGTTCATGGATAGTTCTTAGAAAATGTTTTGGCTTTCTTTTCATTGAATCCTTTCTTTGGTTTTTCTATCTGGATGCAAAACATGAAAAAAAATTGTATTTTCTTGAGGTTTTAAATGCAAAGAAAACAAAGGAGAAAAATTGCATGAACTTAACAAAGGATAAATATGAAACCTATGTGAAGCCAAAATAAGAATATGTAATATGACAAAAGGAAAAGTGGTACCAAAAAATTGAAAAAAAAAATAGGGGTTGTTGGGGACTCAACAGGATGCAATAATTGCAATGTAGTAACTAGTAGATTAGTGTAGTGCACCATGATGGTGATTACACCAATTATTAATGGTGTATCAAGCTCCACAAAATAATTAAGAGTTTAGATGAGGAAATCTATATGGTAGAAAAATCATGTGTCAACATTGCAAATCAATGCATCCACCAATGAATAATAAGGTCATTAATACATTTTTTTMYTTTTTCCCTATCCTTCTTACGGAAGATCAAAACTCCAATACTCAATCTCAATGATAAATATGCATGTATAGTATTTTATTTTACTCAAGTGGCATTATATCACTTTTTTTGTAATTCTTTTATACTATAAATCATGATTTTCATATTGATCTATAATTTGTCATTGGATATTCTACTGGAAGAGTTCATCACAAAAAATGTTACACATTTTTGCAAACTCTTAGTTATTACTACCAATAAAACACCCCATAACAAAGGATTTAGCAAAGGTTTTTAGTGTTAAAAGATAAGGCACAATTATCAAAAAAATCTCATCTAGTGATAGCAAAGGTTTTAGCAATAATTTTGGTGCACTTCAAATAGTAAGTCACATTGGCACACTTCAAACAATAAGTCACACTAGTGCACTTCAAACAGTAAGTGTCACTAGTGCACACTAAATACACATTGGTGCATATTATATATTTTGAAAGAACCAATGTTTACTAAATATCTTTAAAGCACTGATGCATATGACCAATTAATCAACACAAGTGTGTATATATCTTTGTCACCATGAAGTCCTAGTAATGGTAACGGTAATAGTAATGRMAATGATAATGATTATGGTATCATTGAAAGGACTAATGTTGTTGATGTATTTTTAAGCAYGTATGCTYGTGTTACAATAAGAATTGGTGTTTTACTACGTGGGAATYGCATTSGTGCATAACAATCATTTAGACACATTGGTGAGTAAAATAATTAAATAACAATGGTGCATAAATATGAATATAATGCATTATTTTGTTCAATTGAATATAATGCATCAATATGATATGTTTTAGTGTTGAATTTCCACATGTTATYGATATGCAAATGCAACTTATTTTTTTTATAAATTTCAATTACTTGTCAAAATATTAGAAYTTTATAATAATATTTATTTTTATATTTCAATTGATGTATTTGGATATAATGATTGCATCAATTTATTGTATCRTTTAAACAAATATATCAGTTTATTACAACTCTATTCATTGTAATAATGAAAGCGTCCATATGTAAATCATTGTAATGTAACATTTTACAACACAAGGGACCACAATAGAATAAGAAGATCATTTTGTTATATATGAATAAAGGACCCTCCATTATACAAAATGAGACARCATAAAGGTCCATGATAATCAAAATGCCAATAAATAATTTTATAATTATTCCAGTAACCYATTTTCATACCAATTGGGACAATATGTCCACAATAGGAAAAATATCTGACTTTAAAAAAAAATCATTCCAAACTATAAAAATTGTAKAATTAAATTATATTGCTTATCTTTCATCTCTTCAATTTTTGTGATTGATTGAGTTTCTTGCATGCCTCATTTCTTCATCACTTGCAGGGGATATTGTACTTGGGTTATTTGCAATATTTTGTTAAGTATCTAGAGATAGATAGAGATAGTAGATAGTAGATAGTAGATAGTAGATAGTAGATAGAGATGCCTTTAATGGTTGATAGACTGATAAGATATAGATCCGATTCGGACTAGACAGCCATTGAATGTAATTCATTGTAAATTAATGAGAGTAGGTAGCTTGGATGAAAATCTCAAGGAGCCCCACTTTGGTAAAAGATCTTGGTATCTAGATTCAGAACAGAAAGAAAGAGAGAAGTAAAGTGAGTGACGAGATTAGGCAGAAGAGATAGGAAGAATAGGAGAAGAAAGAGAGAGTCGAGACTCTGTTGTAGTCCAAGATCACCCATATTGTAATCGAACATTCATATTAATACAAAGAGTAGTTTTTCCTGCATGAGATTCTTTGTGTGTTTATGTGGTTATGAATGAATGATGCAGGAGAATCTCTCGAGACAAGCGAGCCAACACAGAAGACAAAGGATAGCTGAGCACACGCCAACGCAAATTTTTAAATTTTCCCTTGAAGTTGATGCGCTAAATATAAATGAGATCATTTAATTTAGGTGCCTTGGTAAAATGTAATCAAACCTCGAGCCATATGCTCTTGTCTGAAGTAGATGGAGGCATTTATAGTAGTTAATGTAGGTAGATAGGATTTTTCTAGATTAGACAGTTCTAGAAGAAAAGAGGGAGAACGAATATAGACACCCTCATTGTACTTTGTAACATTAGCCAGCATAGTTTTTGTTCAGGTAGAGTTAGAAGAGTTGAGAGCATAAGAGGGAAGCAGAGAACCGTAGTAGAACATCCATGTATAGATCTTGAATTAATAGAAGAAGTTGATTTAGATTCATGGTTGTTGTGTTATTCTCTGTGTATGTGTGTTGAATGCTATGCTCAGAAGTATTTACTTCCTGTTGTGCATTTTCTATTGTGATATATGTATGATTTCATGAGTTAAGATTGAATCTAAAAGGAGTGGAGTGAGTAACAGTTGTTTCTCTATCTGAGCAAGGATTCCTGCAAGGAGTGTAGTTGAAGTCGTCTGCAAGGAGTGCGTTGATAGAAGGCTCAGATAGCTATCTCGTGTTCTCATTCACCCAGAAGTGGGATTGGGTTATAAGATCCGTGCAAGGAGTGCGCGGGCCAAGCTGAGACTTGGAGTTGCAATTCTGAGTAGAGGAATTGAAGACTGTTGCTGCCGGAGTGCGCAGAGTTGAAAGGATTCAACACTTGGAAGTTGTTGAGTGTTTGCTGCAAGGAGTGCATGCAAGCCCCTCTGAAAGAATCAGAGTTGGGAAGGCTCAGGAGGTATAGAATCTTCGAGGAATCTTCGAAGAAGAGCACAAGGAGTTGTGTTTTGGACCGTTTGAGCAAGCGTCACAAAGCCTACGTGTAGGTAGCGAGTTCCCATGGAGGATTACTTATCTGTTCCATTGATTTCATCGGGAGAAAGAGATTGACGGTCAAGATCTTGTGGAAGGGATCCGTGAAATCCCACCAACCATCAGATTTGGTAGAATTTGCGGCAGGGTTAAGTCCCAATAAGTAGAGCAGAGTTTTGGGAGTCATCGGGATATTTGTGGCATCGGTGTTTTGGAAGTTGAGAAACTCGAGGCCTTTCGAGTCTCGAAACACTGACGGAATCATAGCTGTGGAATTCAGGGTGAACACGCGTCAGTAGATCCAGAAGAGTCGGGGTTCGGAAGATCGAGGTTTTCGAAAGTAAAGAAATCTTGCCGCCCGGAATCGCGATCCGCGATACTCCGACGGAAGGGTTGTGTGGGCCACAGACAGAGTTAGTGGAGGGCAGGTGTCATCCAATCAGGGAATCGGTGAAAGGCAAGTCCCGAAAACCTTTTTCATCAGGATTCATGATCCCGCGAATCCCGAAGTTTCGATAGAAGTGACGAGGCGACGGAAGGATCAATTCACACGTGCACATCGAAGGTTCGGCGCATCGGGTATCGAAAGTCGGTGATCCAAAGTGCATGACATCGCGAGTTGTGAAGTCGCGATAGAGCCGAAGTCCCAGTAGAGGGAAGAGAAATCTAGCGTTGATTAACGCATCGGGTCTCGAGGATTTGAGGGCCCAGAGAAATATAGTGAACTTGCGAAGCCGTAAGTTCCGATTTCCTGATAAATAGAAGGAGGAAAGTCGCACAAAGGAATCTGTGGGTAGATATTTCCTGATTGGGAAATAGAGTAACCTTTGAGTTCTTCGGGCCAAGAGAGGAAGGTCCTATGAGCGGACGTGCCCCTGGTTGGCGCACCCTGCATCAATGAATGTCATCTGTGTGTTATTTTATGTTGTAGATGTATGTGATAGGTTCCATCTGCAGGGATAGACAAAAATTCTCTTTCTAATAGTTCTTTGATTTCAGTCTGGGTTCTTTGTGTCTTAATGCAAGGGGTTGCATGACAGAGTGTTGAAGACTTTGTGAGCTAGTGCAAAGAGTGCACATCTGAGTTCTATGGAATTCAGGAAAGAACATGTCAGGAGGGTGAACCAGAGGAATTATAAATTCAAAGGAGAAGCCTCAGATTTATTGAATACTCTAAAGGGAATACTGTGCAAAGGAAGGCACTAGGAGACAGGACTATTGAAGGTTATGTGGAGCTCTGCCAGGAGGGAATCGAGCGATTGCTAGGAGTGCACAAGGAAAACTCTATTTCGAGCTCAAAGATAAAAGAAGTGTCAGGGAGAAGACACTTATAGAGTTATTAAATACTTTGTGGCT
>JASDQU011103360.1:24371-35459 GCA_032191745.1 Picea mariana
GCGTGAGCATTTCCCGCGTCAAAGAACCATCAAGGAAGTGCTAGTATAGTGGAAAGATATGACTCCAGTAGACGCCACTTGGGAACCAGCTACCATTCTGCAATAGTTTCCACATCTGAAGCCTTGAGGACAAGGCTGTTTTTAAGGGGGCGGACATGTTAAGGTCCTAACCTGCACATAGGTAGATCAATGAATTCGGATGTAATAAAGGTCAATATTAATAAGGCCTTTCAATAAAATAGAATAAGGCGGATGTAAGAAGACCTAATAGAAGCTTCCGCTTCTAGAAGGATCTTCCTCTAGATGCTTCTCTTAATAGACATATTTAGTATAAATAAGGGTAGAGGGTATGAAAACCCTAGCTTAGAGATTATTGTAACAGAGCGCTGCTCGATTGGAGGTTGCCCCCTCGAAGAGGCCTGTGAACATTTCTTTCTGAATCAAAGTTCTATTTCTATTGCTGTTCTTATTTCATTTTTGTGTTATTGTGGAGATTATGCTGGATATTTTACTGTTATTCTGCTATTTCTAGCATTTTATTTCTGTTCTGCATATTTTATATATCTAGTATCTTGCATTAGGCCTATCAAGTTGTGTCAGATCTTCTTCATGAGATTGTAGAGCAAGTGTGTGTGTTGGAACCAAGGATCATCGAAAGGAAGCTTGCGACATCAAGGTGATAAGGTTGTAATCTTCTTCTTTCATTTAATATGATAGAGAGGCATGTCCCTTTCCCATAAAATCACTACTATTTTATTGCATAACTCCTTGATCATATGCATAGGTTGACATTGAATATACTTTGTTATCTTCACTTTGGTTGGTTTGTGTTGTCTTGGACTTGATTGCACAAGAGCACCCGAGCGAAGTGGGAACAACAGAGACTTAAGGAAGAGATCTAAAGGTATGTCACTTGTTTCTCTCTACTAGTATATTCATTGATTACAACTTAGGGAAAGAGTACTATCCTGTCTTGTTTTGTTCTAGATCCAGGTGGATCTAGGGAGATCTGTTAGTGTCCGCACCTACCATTTTTCTGATAACATCCCTTGAGTCTGTACACATCCTCCATCCACCATATCTCTTTGGACTTAACACTATTGTCATAACGCATGGACTCAAGCTTTCTCTAACCAACCCTTTGTCCATCAAATCCTAGACTTGCTTCTTAACTTCTTCATTCTCCCATGACGTCAATCTGTACACTTCTTTGTTTGGTAAAATCACTCCTGGTATAAGGTCAATGTGATGGCTTATACTTCTGATGGGCGGAAACAAACAAGGTAAATCATCCACCACTATATCAACATAATTCTTTAGCATTTCCTGAATTTCCTCTGATAGATCATCTATTGAAGTACTGGTCAAGATGAATCTAGGTTTTCTTACCACAACAAACTGCATGTATTGATCTTTCTTGACTTCATCTAGAAGTTCCTTCCCACTCATTAGAAGTATAGTGATGCTTGCTTCTACTTTCACCTTCTTATCTTCGATTGGCAGCAACATATGCATCCTACCATTATTTTCCAAGGTGTATGTGTTCTTTCTTCCGTCATGAAAAAAATTTCTATCATATTGCCATGATATCCCCAAAAAAATATGACAGAAATCCATGGGAATGACATCACATAAGATCTCATCTCTATAACCCCCTATCTTGAATTCAACTAAACATTGTTTAGTCACGGTTACCTGATATCCCTTTTGCAACCACGAAACCTTATATGGGCTTGGATGTGCAATTGTCTCCAATTCCAGCTTTTCTACCATTTCTATGGATACTAGATTATCTGTGCTTCCACTATCCACTATTACCTTTCATACCCTGTCCTTGGTCTTGCAAGCAGTTCTAAAAAAACTGTTCCACTGGACTGGATTTTCCACCTCTTTCTCTGACTTCAAGAGAAGTTTCCTCATCATTAAGGATCTTCCTCCTTTTGCATATTCTTCCTCAACATTTCGCCTTTGCACTTCTAAAATGTGAGCTTCATCTCCATCTCTTTTTCTATCGGGACATTCAAAATATTTGTGTCCGATCTTTCCACAGACAAAAAACTTTATTTCACCTCCTTTGTCTCTTCCTCTTCCTCTTGCTCAAGGAAAAGTATTCCTATCAGCATATTGTCTTCCCTGTGAACTTCCTCCTCTTTCAGGGTGAGTATGAAGTTTCTTTTCTTCATATTTGGGCTTCTATACTCTGTCTTGGGCAATTGCTTTGCCTCTGCTCAGACTGCTACCTCTGCCCCTTTGACCTTGCTTTCGAGCCAATTTCTCTTTTGCCTTTAAATACATTTGATAAGAATCTTCCACATTCCTGATTGTCATCATTCTCATCTCATCTTGAATTTCATATATCATACCATTCATATATATGACAACCTTTTCATCATCACTCTCATGATGGCCATCTCTAATGTTTATCCTGTAAAACTCTTCAGTGTATTCCTTCACTGTCATCCCTTTCTATCTCAAATTTTGCGTTCTTTGGAATGGATTAATTTGGTAATCCCTGGGTATGAATTTGGATTTCATCTTTGTGACCATCCTATCCTAACTTTTGATTCTTTGTTTTCCTTTGCAATGCATGTCAGCATGCAGTTCATCCCACCACACTGCTGCATGCCCTTTCAGTCTAGTGACAACATGTTTTACTTTCTTATCTTCCTCGACATACTCATCGTCGAAGTATTTATCTAGAGATCTAAACCAATATAGCAGCTCTTCAAAGTCTAATTTGCCTTTGTACATTGGAATATCCATATTTTCTCTGGCACCTATTCTTTCAACAACTCTGAATATATATTCTTCTGCAGCATCTTCGGCTACAACTTATTCTTCATCAGGTCTAGCTTCATTCTCATTCTCGGATTCACTGACGTCTCCAACATCAAATGTTTGTTTTTGTGTTGTCTCCATAGCATCCAATCGAGCAAAAATTTCTCTCATTTCCCTCTCCACAGCTGGATCGGGCACAGCTCTTTATTGACATCTTCTTGGCGACATTGTTTTAAACTACTCTCTGCTACAGAAATTCAAAATCTGAGCTCTGATACCACCTGACGGTGTGTATCAGAGTATTTTCTTTATCTACTCCCTGCTAAATTTTTTTTAAAATCTATGCTCTGATACCACCTGACGCAACACCCCTACCTCAGTAGGTTCTTCTTGACCTTCTGGTCTAAGGATCGTTTTTAATCTCCCCTTGATTCAAAATGATTTCTTAGTTCCCACTAGAACCTTCAACACACAGATATATATCCACAGGTCCTTTTCAGAAGTTATGCCTGTGCAAACAAGCACAAGGCATGAACCTTTGCTCCATGTGACTAACCGATGGGACTATGATCTTCACTTGAAAAGGTGTTTCAGGTTTTGTGACTTCGCGATTCCTGTTGTGAGTCCCTCTGACTCCTTCAATCCCTGAAACCCTGAAAAGGGCTAACGAGTTCTTAGCTCCTCCCTGATATCTCAACCATATGACCTCAGTAACGTCCTAGGGTCCACCTCCGAGGACATCTAGATTTCATGACTCGTGAGTCCATGATGCAACATTCCTCTTTTTTCTGAAGTCCAAACTTGTGACTTCTCCTTCTCAGATCGACGGTCCTAATCCTTCAATGATCTGATGGTCCAAATTCTGTCAGGATTTTGCGTATCGCAAATCTTGAATTGTAGACTCCTTCACTCTTTCGACTTCTAAAAAGATGAAATCTCAAATCCCTAGATCAACGACTCTCATTGATCCCAATCTAACAACTATTATCCTTCCTGAGCTTACGAATGATTAAGGACTCTGTCCTTAACCCTTCTGTTGAATCTGCAAGATCCAACGATCCACAAAATTTTTGTAGTTCTCTCTTTGAGAAACTTCAACTGTCCATTCAATTCCTTGATAACTCCTGGCCAGATAACTTGGTGTCTTTTCTCCTAATATTGATTCTGTGAGGTGATTTCAAACCTCGTCCTTCCTTCGAACCCTTCAAAGTCTCTATACCTCCTGAGCTTTCAACTTGTTGCAACTCAAGGATTTATAAAGTATCCTTGCTCGCACTCCTTGTGGCATTCACAATAACCTCTAGTTATTTGACACTCCCTACTATGTGCACTTATTGCAACAAAAGTTATTCAACCAATGTCCTTCGTTGGAAAAAAACTAATACTTCGACCTAGCCTGCACACACCTTGCATGAATCTTGTGCTATACTTTCACGTCTACTGGTATGAGAACAACGATATCTCTCCTGAGCTTTTCTGAGATAAAAATCAAAACTTCGTCAACGCACTCCTTGCGTACCTTCACTGCACTCCTTGCAGGAATTATTAGGATGAGAAACAATTGAAACTCATAGTCTTCCTCTCATGGATTTCATACATTCAACATGAAATCAGGAGCATACATGCACAAAACATTGAAACAAATGCATAATAGAGTATATAAGCAAACTGTAAACATACCATTAAATAGATGCAAACAATATTCATCACAACACCAAGAAATTGGATCAAAGATTATTTATATTAATCCAAGTGCATTTGTACATGGGTTCAATAGCAACAATTATTTGCTTATACAATTTTCTACAATCTATGTTCTTCTCTGCTTTCTTTCTCTACATATTCTTGCTTACAATCTTACTCTTACAATGAGGATAATTGTTACAATAGGATACATATGAGGGAGCTTTCTAGATTTTTCCCTCCTACACTCTAAGCTATCTAATCAAATTAAATATTACAACTACTTTACATTGATTACATTAAATGACTAAAACTAACAGATGAGAGTGAACGATCAAGATCTGCATTACAATTCCCAAATCATAAAAGAAAAAAATATCTCCCTAGATATTACATTAATGTTTCATCTTTCAAATTCAAAACATTCTCAAAATGTGCGTTGGTGCGTTCCCAACCATCCTCTGCTTTGCTGGCGATGCTTTGTTGGTGATGCTCCTGCATCATCATGTAATTGTCTCTTATATTAAAAGTCAAATTTCTCTTCAGAGTTTATTTTTTTAAGGAAAGGATTAAACCTATTCGCAATAATCTTGGAGATGAGATTGTAAATGACATTACAATAATAAATAGGTCTGAAATCCTTGAAAGATAAGGATTCCTTTTTCTTTAGAATTAGAGCTAGATGGGTCACATTGAAAGATCCATGGATTTTTCTAGAGAAATGTGATTACTAAAACACATTCAACAAATCTTCTTTTATCAGGCCGTAGAAACCTAAATAAAATCCTACAGAAAGGCCTTCTAGCCCCAAACTTTTTCCCTTTTGAAGAGAAGAAAGGGTAGATAGGASTTCTCTTTCCAATACCSCCTCCTCTAGAGATTCATTCATTTCATTGTTAAAACACCTAGGGAATAGGTTGAATACCTTTAGGAGTAATTCAATAGAGCATTGTCTTGGTTCCTTAAAACAACTGGCAAAAAATTACTTCCCTACCTCTGCTATCCTTCAAAGGAATTGACAATYCGACCATTTTGGTCTGAGATTTCCTAGATGGATTTAAGGTTCTTTCAATAGTTTACGTACTTGTGGAAAAAATTGGTCTTGTTATCTCCCTCTTTTAACCAACCTGACCTGCCTTTAAGGAGCCACTTTATTTCTTCATTGGCCAATAAGTTCTATCTCTTATCCATTAGAGTTTTTAGGGAACTCTCTTCATCTACAAGGAGAGAGCCAACTGGTTTTTCCACTAGGAGTTAGTCACTATTTGATTCAACTTTGATTAAGAGGGATTATGATTTCTTATTGAAAGAACAAGCCCATTCTTTGGTATATTTCTTTACCTTTCCAATATTACCTTCAAATTGTTGCAAGTAGGAACTCCCAACATATTCATATAGATGGATCCAAAGAGATTAGACCATCAATTTGTAGTCTTCCTCTATGATCCATGAATGGTTAAATTTCATCAGGGAAGGTAGTTCCACCCATTTGTTGTCGATATTCATCACTATGAGAAGATGGTCTGATATCCCTCCCCTAAGGAAACCTAAGACTTGATCTTCCAAGAAATTCCATTAAATATTCAGAGATAAGAAACCTATCAAGTCAATTTTCTACAACATTCTCCCCTTTTCTACCATTCTAGTAGGTGGGAATCAAATTTGGAGGCTCCAAATTGACTAGGTTCAACTCTTCTATCATATGAGAAAATAATCCCTCCAATGGATCCTTATGGGGATGCCCCCTCCCCACACTCCCTGAATCGAGTGAGTGAATTTAATATTGTCGCCAAGCATGATGTTGGAGGAAGAAAGGATTGCAAAAGAGACAAACCCTTCTGAGAAGGTTAATTTTTACGCATATGGACCATACACATTGAACAACCTAAAATACGCATCTAGTTTGTGATCAAATAGATCCACCACAATTACTGACCAAATCAAGAAAGAGGAAAGGACCCTTAAATGAGGATTCTAGGCCGTGAGAATACCCCCTGATAAACCTTATGTGTAAAATGTTGTTGGAATACTGAGAGGGGGGTGAATAAGTATGAGCACTTTATTATCTCTTTTAACCACAATATGTAATCATTAACATCATCAGTAGTATATCATCAATATATCATGAGCAGTATAAATCAACAAATCATAATAGACATCCACATAAACATAATACAATTTTTTTTATGTGGAAACTTGTTGGCAGCCAATTCATTTTTTTTTATTATACTATAAGCTGCCTACACCTATGTCTTGCAAACATCAAGTTTTTCGTCGCATTTTTCAAAGAGACGACACTTTCATTTCTTGCGACATTTACACATTTTTCTTCGTTAAGTTTTCACGACCGTAAGCGTGAAAACTTCTCCTTTCGAGGTCACATCTCGATCACTATCTGAACTGTCATGATCTTTTTATCGATATGCCTACTGCACTTACCTTTTATCTATCGTTATGTGGCTAGAAGGATTTTCAAACTATGCTCATTGGACATTTTTATATTGATTGCATAACTTGATTTTATTGAGTTTGTAAGGCATTGAGCATTTGGATTCACACTTTTTATGACTTGCCTAATCATTGATTCTATGAATTGCATGGGGGTTATGATTTTTTTTTGTTTTTATATATATGATATGATCCTTATGTTAATATTTTCATAAGTTTGGCTAGTCGACTATATGAATTCGTTTTGGCACATTGATTGGACTTTTGATTATATGTATTAATACATTGGCACATAATGATTTTGGTATTGATCTATACGTCGAATGATTTGAACACTATGGCATAATGCTGGCACGTATTGGTATGCACATTGCATTGGGTTGTTTGTACACATAAGTTAATGGTTGAACTATTATTATGGAGTAAACAACTATGAAATTTGGTGGTTGTACTTGGGTAATGAATATTATGCATGGTAGACTCCACCACCTTCGCATGCACGCATTTATGCTTACCTCTTTTGGCTCGATTCATTGCTGTTGGTTCGGGTAGCTCTGTTACTATGTGTTGATGAATTCGAACCCTTCCCTTACCATGCATTCAGTTCCATGGCACCAGTCGTGCGAGTTGAACCCAATGACAAACATGCCCTATTGATGTTTGACAATTCCCACCAAGATTTGGCAGTCAGTGGATGGCTTACCTTCGTGGAACGTTTTGAGGGTTTTAACCTTTGCGTGGATCGACAGTTTGCCATGACCTTTGATGGCTGTTGAGCCAAGGTAGGCGATGTACAGTTAGAGATTGATGAACAGTTCATCAACTCAGCCACGGGGTTATCTACCTCTGGGCAGCATTGGTTTAAGAATTGCAATGTTGAGGAAGTTTCGTGGACATTGTTGTTTCAATCTTGCAAAATCACCTCCTGTGATAAAGGTATGCCCGTAACTATGCTCAAACAACGCTGGCATGATTTATTAATGATAATCAAACAGTTTGTGACCTGCGAAGGTTGATAAGGACTTGTGTTCTTACACCACCTGCATTTGCTTATGGTTTTTATGGGATACTCTCTCAATATGCCCTATTATTTGCATCGAAGCCTGTTTAAAATGTCGAAGAAGTACAAAAGACACCAGGCTGATAGTAGCCTTTTTCATTATGGGCTTGTTAAGCTTATCATTTAAGTTTGCACGGGGATTGTTGGAGCAATTTCGTTTCTCGGAATGGTTTCGAGGATCCGAACCCTACACAGGTTGACAAACTTATGGTGAGCGAGGTCAAGACTGTACCCCCAGTGCCCTACCGTGTTCTACTACCTAAACCCTCGGCCGACCCTCCTATCAACTTACCCCACACTGTGACTAAGAGTGTTGAGACTGTTAAGCCTATGAGCAAAAATCCCAAGGCAAACCTCACTGCAAACGCCAAAGGGAAAAAGAATGCACATTTGATTTCACGAATGGCAAGAAATAAGCCCAAACCCCCTGTTGAGCCCAACCCTATCGTGTTGAGTGAGGACTCCGATTCGGAAGTGGAACGTTTCTTGGCTAGCGAATACCCCTATTCGCAAGGTTTGTGTGCCGAACCCTCATATGATTTTGTATCGAACCTACCCCCCTGCCTAAAGGGCGACCCTACCTACCCAGGCATTAAGTTGCCTTGTGAAACCCTTGGTCATTTTCCCAAACCCTCGCCTGCTCTGTCTAAACCTACAGTGTCACCCTATGATCAATGCAATTCGTGGTTGGAGTGATATTATAATGATGTTCCAATACTCCAATCGAAGATTCAATCACTAGAGGACCAGATTGCAGTGCTAACCAGTCAAAAGACCAAGCTACAAGCGACAGATAAGAAACAAAATATGACCGGCTCCATCCTGTTTAAAAATGTGGAATCAGCCACGGCTGTTGTAAACTCAAAGCTGGTATAAGCAAGCAACCTTGTCGTCACACAGGTATGTTTTGATATCATTTGTTTTTTGTAAATAATCTAGGTTTATATAACGATTTGGTTTCGGTTTTAAACAACTCTGTTCACTTCATTTGAATGGCTCTGTTACATTGCATGCATTCTATATATAGCTTTGCTTTGACTAAATGGAATTTCATTTTTCCGATCATTCCCAGTTTAGTCTCTCCTAGATTTTCATCGATTTGATTGATCTTAGTATGGATTTGATTTGTTTGATTGAGTTAAAATGGATGCTCTGCTGTCAATCAAATTTGTTTGTATCTATTCTAGACAGGAAATGTTCCTCATATTCAATTTAGAATACAATCACATTTCGATTCGATTTCGTTATAATGCATACGCTATGATTGGAAACGATTTTGATGAGGTTAATTGTTACGGTTTGCTGTGCCATATGACTTTCAAAGAAAAGGAACTCAACTCGGATCGTTTCCAATATGACTCTGTTTCTTCGGAAACATTGCTTTTTATTCAAGCCTGTACAAACACGCCCAAATCATGGAATGGATTTAATTCATAAACGATTATGCTAAACTACAGCCGGTTAATTCGCATTGATTAAAGTACTATTAGCTCGACCATGTTATCAGTTGGATTCGTATTGCAATGGATACTCTGTTTGAATTTGATTTGTAAAACGAGATTGGTTATATCCGGATTCACGATTTATTTCTATATTAAACTCGGTCATGATTTGTTTGAAATTAATGATTTCGTTCAATACCAATCAAGTTTATTTGCCCATTTTGCAATAACCAATTATCACTTCTGTCGATTCTATTATGACTGTGATCAAAGTCAAATCGATCTGGTTACGATTTTGTATGAGTTGATTCTCGCACCTATTTGAATTAATCTACCTGTGGCGTGAATCGTTTGATGTCATGACAGCTATAATAATTTTAAAAAGATTTTGTTTCAATCTGATCGTATCTCTTGTTGTTGGAAAAACACAATGATTTGTTTTGCATTCCTTTCAAATTGGATATGAAACGATTTTCAAAACTGTTTGGTTTGATTCTGTCTACCCGATTTATGATAACAATCGAAACATAGTATGCCTGTCTCTCTATTCGGTTATTGGATTTTGATTCTATTTGATTTCAAATGATATAAAATTTTCAAATAAAATGATTCGTTTTTAAATGACTGTTGGTTGTTAATTCAATTTGATTTTATTAAAAAGATTTGATTTAATTTTAATTCTGATCATGTATCTTATTTTAGACTAGCTATAGAATCAGATGATTCTGTAGCTAAGTCTGTATAATTAAATTTTTATTGTTTTATTAATAAAATATCTCTCTAACTTGTTTATTTCTGATCTGTTTCAGGTGAATTAGAAATTGCATGGGATTTGATGGACAATTTAGAGGATATTTGATGATTTATTTTCATTTTAGTTTCCTAGTTTAGTTGATCTTGGGAATATCTTCCCAGATTATGTAAACAGTTTAATAACTTCCACAGGGAGGTTTTACCCTGTGGAAAACTTATAAATACTTATTTTTTTTGTAATAATATCATCCTCATTCGTGGGAGAACAAGGATATGAAATTTTAATATAGACTGAGACAAAATTTGATATTCTGCTACAGCTTTAGCTTTTCACAATATTAATATTTTGTTTTATGTTTATGTGTATCAACTTGCATTTGGTTAATGACTACTTTAGCTATCTTAGTCTTTTGCAAATGATATAATTTAATCAATATAATCCATATCTGATTTCTTCCAGCATATAAAAAACATAGCAATTACTTGATTCAGTTTTTGAATGACAGATTTCTCTTTTTCATGAGTTGAATTATTAAGTATAAGTTTTTGCATAACAGGTTTCCCTTCTTGCAGAGATTTATAAATCTTATAATTGTTATGATTTTTTATGTCTTGTTTGTCCTGTAAACAACTCAAAGAGCAGTGCAACCTATCATTTACGAGAATCTTCTGGATCATCCGGTGCGAGTTTCCTTCCTCCGACCAGCTTCGAAGTCATCATACACAGGACAAATTTGGAGCGTTTCCAGGTCAGTTTGTCATTTGTTTGTTTAGTATATTTGTTAGTATTTTAGTTAGTTAGTATATTAGATTGTTTAATTTTAGTAAGTTTTATTTCTTATTTATAAAATTATAAAACCAAAAAAGAAATACCTTTCTCTGTCTTAGGGCAAATTGCAAATGAGTTTTCCAGGTTTTATTTAA
>JASDQU011103360.1:35509-46281 GCA_032191745.1 Picea mariana
TCGAAGAAGTACAAAAGACACCAGGCTGATAATAGCCTTTTTCATTATGGGCTTGTTAAGCTTATCATTTGAGTTTGCACGGGGATTGTTGGAGCAATTTCGTTGCTCGGAATGGTTTCGAGGATCCGAACCCTACACAGGTTGACAAACCTGTGGTGAGCGAGGTCAAGACTGTACCCCCAGTGCCCTACCGTGTTCTACTACCTAAACCCTCGGCCGACCCTCCTATCAACTTACCCCACACTGTGACTAAGAGTGTTGAGATTGTTAAGCCTATGAGCAAAAATCCCAAGGCAAACCTCACTGCAAACGCCAAAGGGAAAAAGAATGCACGTTTGATTTCATGAATGGAAAGAAATAAGCCAAAACCCCCTGTTGAGCCCAACCCTATCGTGTTGAGTGAGGACTTCGATTCGGAAGTGGAACGTTTCTTGGTTAGCGAATACCCCTATTCGCAAGGTTTGTGTGCCGAACCCTCATATGATTTTGTATCGAACCTACCCCCCTGCCTAAAGGGCGACCCTACCTACCCAGGCATTAAGTTGCCTTGTGAAACCCTTGGTCATTTTCCCAAACCCTCGCCTGCTCTGTCTAAACCTACAGTGTCACCCTATGATCAATGCAATTCGTGGTTGGAGCGATATTATAATGATGTTCCAATACTCCAATCGAAGATTCAATCACTAGAGGACCAGATTGCAGTGCTAACCAGTCAAAAGACCAAGCTACAAGCGACAGATAAGAAACAAAAGATGACCGGCTCCATCCTGTTTAAAAATGTGGAATCAGCCACGGCTGTTGTAAACTCAAAGCTGGTATAAGCAAGCAACCTCGTCGTCACACAGGTATGTTTTGATATCATTTGTTTTTTGTAAATAATCTAGGTTTATATAATGATTTGGTTTCGGTTTTAAATAGCTCTGTTCACTTCATTTGAATGGCTCTGTTACATTGCATGCATTCTATATATAGCTTTGCTTTGGCTAAATGGAATTTCATTTTTCCGATCATTCCCAGTTTAGTCTCTTCTAGATTTTCATCGATTTGATTGATTTTAGTATGGATTTGATTTGTTTGATTGAGTTAAAATGGATGCTCTGCTGTCAATCGAATTTGTTTGTATCTATTCTAGACAGGAAATGTTCCTCATATTCAATTTAGAATACAATCACATTTTGATTCAATTTCGTTATAATGCATACGCTATGATTGGAAACGATTTTGATGAGGTTAATTGTTACGGTTTGCTGTGCCATATGACTTTCAAAGAAAAGGAATTCAACTCGGATCGTTTCCAATATGACTCTGTTTCTTCGGAAACATTGCTTTTTATTCAAGCCTGTACAAACATGCCCAAATCATGGAATGGATTTAATTCATAAACGATTATGCTAAACTCCAGCCGGTTAATTCGCATTGATTAAAGTACTGTTAGCTCGACCATGTTATCAGTTGGATTCGTATTGCAATGGATACTCTATTTGAAATTAATGATTTCGTTCAATACCAATCAAGTTTATTTGCCCATTTTGCAATAACCAATTATCACTTCTGTCGATTCTATTATGACTATGATCAAATTCAAATCGATCTGGTTATGATTTTGTATGAGTTGATTCTCGCACCTATTTGAATTAATCTACCTGTGGCGTGAATCGTTTGATGTCATGACAACTATAATAATTTTAAAAAGATTTTGTTTCGATCTGATCGTATCTCTTGTTGTTGGAAAAACAAAATGATTTGTTTTGCATTCCTTTCAAATTGGATATGAAACGATTTTCAAAACTGTTTGGTTTGATTCTGTCTACCCGATTTATGATAACAATCGAAACAGAGTATGCCTGTCTCTCTATTCGGTTATTGGATTTTGATTCTATTTGATTTCAAATGATATAACATTTTCAAATAAAATGATTCATTTTTAAATGACCGTTGGTTGTTAATTCAATTTGATTTTATTAAAAAGATTTGATTTAATTTTAATTCTAATCCTGTATCTTATTTTAGACTAGCTATAGAATCAGATGATTCTGTAGCTAAGTCTGTAGAATTAAATTTTTATTGTTTTATTAATAAAATATCTCTCTAACTTGTTTATTTCTGATCTGTTTTAGGTGAATTAGAAATTGCATGGGATTTGATGGACAATTTAGAGGATATTTGATGATTTATTTTCACTTTAGTTTCCTAGTTTAGTTGATCTTGGGAATATCTTCCCAGATTATGTAAACAGTTTAATAACTTCCACAGGGAGGTTTTACCCTGTGGAAAACTTATAAATACTTATTATTTTTGTAATAATATCATCCTCATTCGTGGGAGAACAAGGATATGGAATTTTAATATAGACTGAGACAGAATTTGATATTCTGCTACAGCTTTAGCTTTTCACAATATTAATATTTTGTTTTATGTTTATGTGTATCAATTTGCATTTGGTTAATGACTACTTTAGCTATCTTAGTCTTTTGAAAATGATATAATTTAATCAATATAATCCATATCTGATTTCTTCCAGCATATAAAAAACATAGCAATTACTTGATTCGGTTTGTGAATGACAGAATACTCTTCTTCATGAGTTGAATTATTAAGTATAAGTTTTTGCATAACAGGTTTCCCTTCTTGCAGAGATTTATAAATCTTATAATTGTTATGATTTTTTATGTCTTGTTTGTCCTGTAAACAACTCAAAGAGCAGTGAAACCTATCATTTACGAGAATCTTCTGGATCATCCGGTGCGAGTTTCCTTCCTTCGACCAGCTTCGAAGTCATCATACACAGGACAAATTTGGAGCGTTTCTAGGTCAGTTTGTCATTTGTTTGTTTAGTATATTTGTTAGTATTTTAGTTAGTTAGTATATTAGATTGTTTAATTTCAGTAAGTTTTATTTCTTATTTATAAAATTATAAAACCAAAAAAGAAATACCTTTCTCTGTCTTAGGGAAAATTGCAAATGAGTTTTCCAGGTTTTATTTAAATCTGCATTTTGTGAATATTGTATATTTTGTAGATAAGATTATATTTCAGATAGTAGTTAGTATAGTATTAGTTAGTAGTTTGTATATATATATAGTAGATTAGTTAGTTTGTTTAATAGTTAGATTAGTTAGTATTAGTTTGTTTTATTTACTGTTAGTTAGTTTAGTTTGTTTTATTTAGTTTTATGTTAGTTTAGTTTGTTTTATTCGTTTTAATTAGATTAGTTAGTTTAGATTAGTTTTCTCTTTGGTTTTCCTAGGACCTTAGATCGGCTAACGGAGCTGCTAAACCCGTCAGGGTGGTTCATTCCAAACGGTTTGGGTTATTAGACAACCCCAGACCGGTTCCACTCTCCCAGTTGACGGACGGTCAATTTCACTCGTCAACAAAACCCAAATGGGAGAAAACCGCATAATGATTTTCCTATATATCAAAATGATACATTCATTGGAAGCACCAATTTTCCAATTCTCCAGCTACAAATGGAAGGAGGATACGACCCCCTATTTATAGGCTCCAACCTGAAGGAAGCTACAACTCCCCGAATTATCTGACTCCAACTAGAAGGAGGCTACAACCCCTTGATTCTCAGGCTCCAACCTGAAGGAATATCCAACTCCTTATGTTCTCCGGCTACAACCGAAAGGAGGCTACAACCCCCTTTCCTTGCCCTGTCCTGCCACCCTAAAATATAAATGTATGCCAACTATAACTACCAAAATCACTTCCATTGTCATTGTTACATCTACCTATCACTATATCCAACCTGTCACTGTCATTATACCATCAACCTCTGACTTGCACCATTAACCTATGCTATACCAAAATCTGAACCATATCATCCATCAACTTTGTACCAAAATATATGCATCAATCATGAACAATAAGATATACCAAATACAAAATCAATGATAATTAGCCAATAATGTACCATAGGTAAAAAATGAATACAACCTATACCATATACCATAACATCAATCAAGTATATACCCATACCATATCATCAATGGAGAATCAATGCATGTCCCTCATGTATATGCCACCATACATCAAGTATATACCTCAACCATGAACAATCATCTCAAAGATATGAACCATAAAAAACATACCATATGTTGAACCAGATATATCATAATGCCTTACTCAATCATGTACCCAATATGTACCTCAATCATGTGTCAAACCCTCATCAATATGGAAAGCAGGCCTCAAGCTTTCACCACATCATAATCAAGCATAACATTCAAAACAAGTACATAAACATACCAGTACCTATGTAGCTGACCTGAAACAATGCAATGCAGACCTATAAGTTATCTTCTATCTTTAGGGACCTGGTACCAACATTTCCCCCAAATTTGTCTTGTCCTTGCAGGACTAAGATAACCTGTCTCACGGGGCCTCGCGTGATAGGTATACTGCAACCCGCGAGGATGCCTGGAATGACACTAGTAGTATGACCCATTGGGATAAACAAAAATAGGGTTTCCTCAGATATTCCCTCTGACCACTGCAATTCCGAAACTCCTGTACACCTCAATCTTCACCACCTCATATTTTACTGTCGCAAACTTAGCCAAAATATCACTAGTTCACTAGAAGATATTCAATAGAATAAGTGAGTGAMTGTACTTGTGAATGACTCTTTGAGGTGTATTTATACTTTTTTTGGGTAACCTCTTCCCTTAAACTTAGGGGATTCTTAAATTTCTTGTTACAACCACTTTACCCTTTCATTAAAGACTTGTAACAAATGAGGGGCTTCTTGACCATTCTTTGGGGTTTCTAACTTCACAAGGCCATAACTCCTCAATTGTGAGGAACTACGGGGTGTTCCACATATCACCAAAAAATTCATGATGAGGAATATCCATTCATAGGGAGTTACCTTCATTTACTCTGTCCTTCATGACCTAATTCCATGATCAACTACGAGTTCCATAACCATACTTATGGGTTTCTTGTAGACTTCTTCAAAGCATCTTCCCATGAGGGCCATGCATAGAACTACGCCATAAGGGGACCACTTTGGAGACTTCTCCAAATACACCCATCACATCAATTGACATCAATCCACTACTTGTTGACATCAATAGCAACCAACTATCCAACAATTTCCCCCTTTGGCATTTATGGAAACACTAATGGCATGGGAACACTCAAGCTCCTGCTCATGCTCCCCTGTGATCATTGATCCCCTTGTGACCATCGCTTCCCCTGTCTCTATGCATGTGTTCTTTTTCTTATCCTTTGGCATCAATGAAAAGGGTAATCCTCCTTGAGGCTGATCCCCTATCTACAAGCCTCTGCTTTCTCTTCATGGTGCTTCCTCGTGTAAAAATTTGATGTATATGAAAATAATTCAGAAGATTCTTGACTTGTATTCTTCAAGTATTCCAATGTTCTCCCTCTTTCTTACTGTATATGAAGCCGTGTGAATCACTGTGAGGTAGAAACTATTCCAAGTTTTTGTCGAAGATACTCAAAGCTCTCCCTTGGAAAAGGTTTGGGGAAGATATACAAAATCTGTTCTTTTGTCCCAATGTACTCTAGCTTGATGTTCTTCTCTGTAGCCGGTTCTCATAGAAAGTGATACTTGATCAAAATGTGTTTCATCTTGGAATGCATTAGTGGATTCTTGGATATAATGATAGCATTGGTGTTATCACAAAGTATTGAAATGGGCTCATCATACCTCACTTGTATATCCTGCAAGGTTTGATTCATCCAGAGAACTTGAGTGAAACATGTTGCTACTGCAATATATTCTACTTTTGCTATGGACAAAGATACTAAATACTGTTTCTTGCTTAACCATGATACCAGACAATCACCCAAGTAGAAGGCTTCTCTACTTCTTCTTCTTCTATCATCAATGCTACCTACCCAATATGAATATGTGTAGGCAACCAAAGATATATCTTTCCCTTTTGGATACCATAATCCAAATTATTCTGTTGCCTTGAGATATCTGGATATTCTCTTTACTGCCATAACATGTGCTTCTTTTAGCGCTGCTTGAAATCTCACAACTTGTCCAACTACTTGCATCACATCCGGTCTCAATGTTGTCACATAGAGTAAGCTTCCAATCATCAATCTATAGAGTCTCTGATCTGCATTCTTTGATTTATCATCCTTTCTCAACTTGCAACTGGTCCACATAGGAGTACTCATGGGTTTTCAATCTTCCATTTCAAACTTCTTTATCATTTCTCTAATATACTTGGTCTAAGAGATAAAAATACCTTTATCACACTGACATATTTGTAATCCCAAAAAGAAAGTCAACTCACCAAGAAAAGACATTTCAAACTCATTCTCTATATCTTTGGAAAATTTTGAATCATCCCATCATCATCACTTCTGAAGATGATATCGTCTACATAAACTTCAATTATTAATACACTATCTCAATCCAGTTTTATGTAGATATTGTTGTCTGCATTTACCTTCCTGAATCCTTGCTGTTGTAGATACCTATGCAATCTTGAATACCATGCTCTGGGGGCCTGCTTGAGTCCATACAACCTTTTCTTCATCCTGTAAATCTAATCTTATCTTTATGATAGTAGAAATCCTTCTAGCTGTTTGATGTAGACCTCTTCTTCTAATTCTCCATTAAGAAAAGGTGACTTAACATCCATCTGATATACCTTGATTCTTTTGGAACATTCTTAGGCTAATATCAATTTGATTGCTTCTATCCTAGCAACTGGGGCAAAGGTCTCCTCAATATCTATTCCTTCAATATGAGTGTATCCTTTGCATACTAACCTTTCTTTTTTTATGGTTACTTGTCCATCCTCGTTCAGTTTGTTTTGGAAAATCCACTTTGTATCAATCACATTCTTGTTCTTCGGTCTTGGAACGAGTTCCCATGTGTCATTCTTCTCTATCTAATCCAATTCTTCATCCATATCCTTGATATAACATTCATCTTTGCTAGCCTCTTCAAAACTGCTTGGTTCAATTGTAGATAACAATGTTAAGTGCTATTGTTCTGGTGAAAGTTTTCTTCTTCTGGTTTCAACTCCAGCATATTTATTCTCAATAATTTATTTTGGTGGATGATTTTTCTATACTCGTCGACTAAGTGTCTTAAGAGGTATCTTCTGCTCATATTCTTCTTGTTCTGCTTCTGGATGCTCTTCTTCATCTCCTTTTTCTTCTACTTCTTCTTCTTTCAGATCTTCCTTGTCATTTTGCACTTTTGAATCTTTACTTCCTACTATGACCTTCTATACATCGGTCTTGTCAATCGTTACATTGATGCTTTCCATGATTCTGTTGAGTCTTGTATTGAAGAATTTGGATGCTTTTAATTTTCTTGAATACCCAACTAGTATGCCCTTATCTGCCAAGGAGTCAAATTTTCCAAGCCTGCCATCTTCTCTTTTGATATAACATTTTCTTCCAAATACTATGAAATGCTTCACATTCTTTGGTCTTCCTTTTCATAAATCGTAGGGAGTCTTATCACTGCTACTTTCAAGCATTCCTCTGTTCAAGATGTGAACTACTGTATGTACTGCTTGTGCCCAAAAGATGCCACTCAACATGAAATCTTTGTTGGTGTAGGCCAATTTTGGGGGAAAACCAATGAAATTTGGAATATTTCAAGACAACATCGAAAAATAGGGGAGCAAGCCAGAAATAGAGGAAAAACAACGTATAAAACATAGGAAAACTAACTCCAAGAAAAGTAGTTACAAAGTGGACAAACTGCTGCAGAGCAGTTGGAAAGTGGACAAGCGCTGAATTGAAGAACGGTTGGATCATGGACCAACCAAGATTAAGTCAAGGAGAAAGTGGACAAACCTAATCCACTTAAGGTTAGGGGTTTTGTAAGGGCTTTGCCCCATTTTGTTGTATAAGTAGAATGTATTAGGATGATGAGAAGGTGGTCCTTTTCGTTGGTGTGTGTATTGTTGAGGTTGTAGTAGATCCTTTTGTTGAGTAGGAGGTTTTATTGAGATACTTTTGTGATATGTGGAGATTAGAGGTAGCAGTAGACGAATTGTATAGTGTGCATCACTAGACTTTGCAAGAATATGAATAAAGAGCCCAAGCGAAAAATCTTTGTGGAAGTAGCCCAAGAGGGGATGAACCATGGTATATCTGTGTCATTTGTATGAATCATTGCATTACTTACTGCTATATTTGAGTTAACAATATTTATGATGAATATGTTAAATGATAAAGGAAATAATACTGCGCACTAAGGAACAAACTATAGAACAACCCTAAGTAAATGAATTCCATAACAAGTATTCAGATCTGAATCTTATGTTATAGCAGATGAATACCTATCATTGAATACATGCTGCTATAATGGACAATGAATTCTTATTGGAAGATTAAGGTCATTGGTTTAAACTAGGATCTAATGAGGGTTTCCGGGATAACAATGAGTAGATCTAGTGCTTCTGAGAGAGAAACACATCCCATCCCATGGTTGCAGAAATTTGAGTCCTGTGGCCACCCATTGAATCCATCTTGGGTGAGACTGCATAGTTCACTTTGTGTGTTGTGTTTCCTTCTAGTATCCAGAAGGGCCAATGGTCAAAGGGTTGTTGGTAATCCTGTAGTTAGAACCTGGGTCAGCCCATAAGTAACCAACAACGGTTTTGTTTCCGGTTGGAACTTAGAAGAATAGATTAGGAGGGATGTATCATGCAGTATAGTGCGAGGGATTAAGAAAGGGAATTTTTATAGGTTGGAATCCTATGAAAGCGGATATTGAAAGATGGTTTCCAGTTCAAGAACTAGAGTTTTCCCATAAAAATAATAGAATCCCTAGGTTCAAGCCAAGATAGTACTTGGAGAGATATGTATTCAACAAAATACGCAAGAGTTTCTTTAGTGAGTTTCCCATGCTATTGTAGGAGTGGATATCATGGTTTAAAGACACCCATCCGATGAATAAAGTTATATCAGTGGAGTGGATGTAAGAGAATATCATGCGGTTGGAAAGGGTGAAAAAAAAATTCATGCCCGCAATAGATTTATGGCTAGACAACATTGTAGTGGGGTATATCACTGAGTTTACAGTAGATACATTGAAGTATTACAATGTAGTAGAGAAGGATTTTCTTAAGGGCCCAAGGGGAAGGTACATCAGGTTGTTGTACACTTCAATCAAAATATTATTACATGATAAAGGGGTATTAACTATGAAATTAGATAGCTAAACTACCCTGCATGCATGGGGGAGTAAGGGGAAACACTGAGGAAGGTATGAGATGGAGGGGGAAATGGATAGAAGAGAGCACAATAAATAGAAATATTCCATTATGATGGATCAAGAGGGAATCCAAGAAATTCTATAGAAGGAAGGAACAACGCACAATGGAAGACCTTATCAGTATAATCTCAATAGGAAGAAAAGAGTAGTATCCGAGAGGGAAGGCTTGGAGAGTGATGAAGAAGAGGTAGAAGATCTCCGTGCAGTGGAGTACATTGAAGAAATATTGTGCCCCATAGTTGAAAGAAAGACTAGAGGAGCAAGATCTCATGAGGAAGCATGTACCCCTATCCAGATCTGAATCAGTGTAGAACCTACAACCCCATGTACGACTAACACATCAACAAAGAAAAACTTGTTTAGAGAACAAGTGACTAATGGTCAGAAGAATCTAGGCGATCAGAATAGAAGTGAGGGTACAAATGGAAGTACTAGCAACAATACAAGTAGTGGTACAAGTGGAAGTACGAGTAACAACACTAGTGGGAGTTCATGTCTGAACAAAAATACACAGATAGTAGTACCGCACAGAGCAGGTACAACAAATTAAAAAATGGCAAGCGTAGATACAACGATAATATTACCATAGTTTCATGGGGATGGATCAGAAGACCCAGAGAATAACCTATTCATGTGTGACCAAATATGGGAAGTGAAAAGAGTCACTGATGAGGAAACAAAAGTAGCACAACTAGCAATAACGCCCAGAAACCGCACGCTAGATTGGTATATGAGTTTAGCATTAAAAAATCCACAGGGTGCGTCGAGAACAATAATAGAAATCAAGAAGGCATTGATCATGGAGTTTCTGAGGCCAGAATCAGAGGATCAATTTATGAATAAGATGATTGAGGTCAGGAAAAAACCATGAGAGTCCATATGGGAGATCGATCAAAAGTTCAATACATTGAAAGTTAAACTGAAGTATCCCATTTCTGATATGCAAAACAAACAATTGTTTATAAATTCTCTGTTACCACACTTTAAATATCCATTGAGACCACAAAAAATTGAATCTAAGGCATAGGAACTACAAGAAACGATGCAGTTAGAGGAGAATTGGTATAAGCAGACGGATCCAGCTATCGAGGAGTTGAAGGAATATCCACAGAACTTGACAATGCAATTAAACCAGAATAAAAGTAGGGAGAAAAGAGAATTAGTGTGGTGTATCCTATGTAGATCGGAGGGACATCAAAAGAATGAGTGTCCAAAATTTTCACAGTACCTGGGAGTAGTGTTGCCAAATCCATTTCCTATAGGAGTCCCTTGGTGTGAAATATGAAAGACACATGGGCATGATCCTTATCACTTCCCTATGATGCAGAAGTACAAGACATAAACAAAGAGTACTTTCTGTAACTTTTGTAAGTCAATGGGGAATGACGACAAAAATTGTAGAACCCTGGAGTTAATGAAGGAAAAAACCTTAGATGCATACATGATCCATAATGAGTTGATGGTAGGACAGACTGTGCCATAGTTTTGCAATGCGCAACAATTTCAAGTAGTTCCACAATTTCAGCAACCCCCGTAGT
>JASDQU011103361.1:11549-26304 GCA_032191745.1 Picea mariana
AATTTGTAAAACACCCATGATGGGGCATAAAAGTTTTCACTTTTCTTAAAGGACAGATTCTCCATCCATGGTTTCTAATTTGGAAGGTCGGGGAACCAATCTGAACTCCCGGTCAAGGATCTCCAATTCTAGATCCAAAAAACTCTTTGAGACCTTGATGGTATCGTTCTCTGATTAGATGCAGACCCTTTCGATTTCCTGGTGTAGGTCTAAAGGTACCCGCGACCCTCCTCTTCATGCCTGTGAAATCTCATATTTCAGGCGCTAGCTCCTTTTCTAATAAGCCCCTTCCTTGATATGACCTTGGGTGATGGGATTTCATAACCACGTGATTGCAGACATGACCAAGGGTGGTTTGAAACAAAAATGCTTTTCGCCCCACAATTCACCTTGAGCCTCCACGTGTCCTTTCTCGAAAACCATGGTATGGATTACAGCCCACCCTCAACTTTTTAAATTTAGCGCACCTTCGGTCCCCGCAATGCAAAGAGACTGTCGATCTCATGACCTTGATGGTGCTTATGAACTTGACAGCTCAGATCTATCCCTTTCGAATCTATGCATCAGATCTAACCTTTCTAAATCAATGACTGTGATTTATTTCGTGATTTGGGTTTAGGGATTTTCAACTCTCAACCCTTACCTTCTACCGTAGTGACATATATCCTTCCATGCATCCTCTTTAATCAATGACACTGATCACTTCATGATTCTAGACTTTGGGAGTCTCAAGTCTCAACTTTTAATTCCCCTCGAAGTATGTGGATTTCTTCCATGTGTCCAGTTGAATCGGACGATCGAGGCTTAGTTCAGGTCTTTAGCGCTTTTCAACCAAGACCGGATCAACGGCCTTTAGCCCCCTTCTCAATCAATGGTTGAGATTCCACTTCAGGACTCTGACACTGTCACCCTCTACTTTCCTCCAGAGTATTTTGTACCCGGAGTGCTAGATCTGGCGCCACGCGTCCACCTTAAATCAACGAATTTCGTCCACTTCAGGACTTCGACCTTCAGACATCTCAAACTTCAAATCCTCCTTGCTTCGTTTCCTTTGGAATGTTCTATCCAAAGTTCATGATCTGATAACATGTGTCCTCCTTTAGATTGATGACTCCCAGCTGCTTCGGTTGTTCGGGCTTCAACGATTTCAAACTCTTATCCATCGCGTTCTCCCGGAGTGTTTTCACCCGGAGTTTGCAATCGGTCACCACGTTCCCTCTGGATATGATGGTCTAGATTCTATTCAGATCTTCAGGTTTCTTTCACCCAAGGACAACGTATCTCTACCATGTGTCCTTTTCGATCTGACGGTTGAGATTCACTTCGGCTCTCTGGCTCTTTAGGCTTCGAGAGTTTCATCTCTCGACTGAAACTCTTGAAGTTATTTATCCGGAGTCACTGATCTACTAACATGTGTCTCCTAGCGATCAATGGTCAAGATATACTTTGGGTCTTCGACGATTCTGCTCTCTCCTTGACCGCAAGCTCTTGCTCAGGAGTTGTAGATCTTGTGCCACTTGTCCCTCTTTGCGATGAACTGTCCCAATTCACTTCAGGCCTTTGGGATCTTGGCCAATCAACCCTCCCGTGCACACAAACATTAAAATGCATGCAATTTACCTTATATCGGATGACTAACGTCCATTTTCACTTAGATCCGATAGTTAGGATATGTTCCTTCCCAGTGCTTCTCTTCTGCTTACCTAGGCGCTGATCTAACGATCCAGGCTTCTCCTCGCAATTGATCTGATAGCTTCTACCACTCCTCCTCCTGAGATTTTGACTTCTTCCAAATTGGAAGATTTTGGTAGATGTTCAAAGGCCTTAACCTTCATTCCTCTTGCGAGTCTGGCTATCTTGGGTGTCGTCTTCACTCTTGAAAACGTTATCTCTTCCGATATTTTCAATTCTCTCAGATCAACGGTACCGAGGGACTCCATTAATCCACAGATTTCCAAAAGGGCTCACAACCACCCATATCACAACTATTCAGGGTCTGGCAGTCATGATCCGATCGATACCAAGGTGTCCTTCGATCGACGATTCATATTAATTGTGGGGTCCCAACGTGCATGCTCTTTATCAGAGAGATCAGGCTCTGCAATATGGAAGTACTCGTCCAACTTGGTCGAACCAGATTCGTTGATCTTCCAGCCTGATGAGATCAAGGAGAATGGTGAATTGCGAGCCACGAACTAGTGTGCCCACTATTTTCTCCTTCACACTCTGCAATGATTCCCCACCCTCGATCTCTATTCATAGATCGATGGTTCAAAGTGATTTCGGGGTCCCACCTCCGCAATCTGAGAAGTGCTCACTCGACTCTAGTCTAATCCTAGTCGTTGATATTCCATCCCCAATGAGATCAATGACGCGGTTTTGATTTCGGGCCATGAACTAGGAGGTCCGCTAAATTCACCGTCGCACTCCTCAATGATTCCCAACCATCGATTAAATCAAGCGGATGGTGTTTGATTCAGTAACTCTAGTGAGTATTTGAGTCGATATGATGACTGGGATGGTCTCTCCTCCCATTAAATGACTTGCATCCATGTCCACTATTATATTCTTAAGTCATGGGTAGTTCTGGTAACTTGACTATCGTCTACCTCCTAGATCTAACGATCGGGACGGTTCCCAAAAATCCTCATATCTAAGGCTCAGAGTTAAATTTGAGACTTCAGGACTTCGGGGATTTTACCTCCCTTATGATGAACTCGTTCAGTTCTTCGAACTGAAGAATTCTGAATGACTCCAAGGTTAACTCCCATGCTCTTTCCCGTACCCAACAGTCACAACAGACCGTAGCTTCTTCTGAACAAATTTTATCTATTCGTCTTCCAAACAAGGGACCTTCCCTTTCAATACTTCAACCTTGTTGTTCTTTCTGAGCTTCGTTATCTCTGAAAGGATTAAGAGCTTTGCGCTCTTTCTCTTGAACTTAACGCTTGGAAGAATCCTTCCGCACAACAATTACGCTCATTCTTCAACTCTAGAACTTAAGTGGTTCTCGGTCTATGCCTTCCTCGCATAGAGCCTATGCATATGTGCACTATCTCTCCTGAGCTTTAATAGACTCCCTCCTACAAGGGACTCAGAATGACTAGGAGTGTCGACATGCGTATGTGAAATTGTGCCCAAGGTCGATGAACTCACAGTTCATGGATCTAACTTAAGCCACCACAGAGCGCAAGCATATACGAATAAAAAACATGTCCAATCCATACTTTATTAAATACACAATTTAAACAGTAATAAAGAGATATAGTATAACCGTTGATCAAACATACACATCCCTAGGTCCTTCACAGTATATCCCTTTTCATTACATAATTACAACTTAATTTCATAGGGTATGAGAATGCTTATCTATTACAAGTTGCATCCAACCCATTGACTGTGGGTGTGCACCTTTCCACCCAACCATAGGATCAAAGGCATTCATTCTTAGAACTCTGGCCACCCTCGTGCCAATCCATGATATCACTAGGGAATTTATGCCATCTCACAGAGAAACTCTCTCTGTCACAGCGACCCTGCGAGGTTTATCATATGCTTCCTTAGCATCAAGCTCTCATTCGGGTCCTTTAGGCCGTTTTCTCGACACTTTCTTTGGGTTTTCACATCTCTTTTACGATCTTGTTCTCTCGTCCCCATGTCTCCTCTCTTGTTGTGTCTCTGTATGTATCTTACCTTCCCTCCTCTGGAAGGTTTTTCGACCTATCTTGTTCCTTCTGTCAGAAGGAAGCTCAGGTCTGTAGGTCTCTGTGGTAATTCGAGATGACATCCTACAACTATACCATGTTTCCATTCATGGGGGTGGTTGATGATTTAGCCACTGGTCCTTTCTTCATTAAATGATTTCTTTCATCTATAGATATCATGGCTCGTACTTCAAGGCTTCAACCCCCAACAATCAGTTATGGGAAGTTTAACAATAATACATTTACGTTGTCCACATGCCTTAGCATGGTAATCCTATTTTATGATTAATTACAAGCTAGGGGAAATAGGGGTGTTACATCACATAGCATGAACATTTTGAGTCTCTACCCTACTCGCTCGACCTGTGACAAAACATTTGATGTGTTTTCATTTGAAACAAATCCATTTTACATTCACTATGAATCATTGCTAACAAAACATCATAATGACATATGTAATGTGCACTCTGTCCAATTTGCAATGGCTCTAAACAACTCATATCTAGTTGAATATCATGTGTCTATGGAAGTGCTAACTACCACAAGTACGAACCATAGCATGTTTCCCCCTAAAAATGTGCTAGAAAGACATCATCTGCATGATAGCGATAAAATTTCAATGCCAAATAGTAGTTCCATATATAAGATGGATTATCAACAAAAAAACACGTGTGCTACTAAAAATCATACACTTTCTTGTTGTAGAATAAAAAAAGTTGTTCATGAAAATAGAAGATGCATTGAAAAATCCCCCATTCAACATGGCTTGAAAAGACATGTAGATGAATTCCATATATATTCCATCGATCCATCAATGCATCGTAATAAAAGAACACAAACGACATATCCTACATTTAAATAGACACTTTTCTATAAAAAATTAGAACATAACATAGAAAGAGAGACTACACCCACTGAGCATGTCCATCTAAAAAACAAAATATGCAAAGAAAGTGTATCTGAAACAAATTCAAGACACACCTAAGAACACATGTTCAATTTGTGAGCAATTTATTTTTTCACATAACATTCAATGCTTCACCCAAGACTTGGAAGAAGAGTATATAAGCTTGTTATTAAATGGAAAAAAACTTTTTTCTAAGAATATATGTCTTCCTTGCAAAAGAGCACTTCAAAATGGGAAGTTGCCACAATTTGCAACACATGACCAAATAAGGCATAACATTGCATTACAAATTGTAAGCACACTTTCAAAACTTGAATGGAGACTTGTATCACTTAGAATTGCATTCACGTAAATTAGGCAATGGGGTTACAAACGATCCTAGATGGGCTTGAAGGGTTCAATTATCAATGTACCTATCCACATGGATGTTGTGAAAAACGTACTGCCAAATTTCATGAATTACACAATGACAATTGCACTTGCATTGGAAAGATGATTGCAATAGAAGAATGCACATCATACTGGAAAAGTATGTGTAAATGTTGTCATGAGAGCACTAAAAGAATTTTGTTTTAGATCTCTATATAAGGCTGAAAACATCTCTATAAATAAAGAATGGATTGATGTTCTTGAACAATACAATGGAAAATGCATGGAAGATGGACATTTTGATTGTGAAAGTGATATGGACACAAAATCAGATAATGAAAGGCCAACTGAAACATTAATACATGGATTCATAGAGTCATAATGCATTCATGATTTACATGAAAATATCATTGAACTTGCACCCGTTGAAGGGAAACTCCCACTTGGTATTTTCAAGGACATGTATGGAAGATATTAGAAAAATATGTAAAGTACAAACCAAACTTATAAAAAATACTTAAATATGACATTGGATATATATACTTTAAAAAAATTCACATTTTGCCTCATTACCCACATCAGATCAAGAAAAGCGTATTTTCAATGATACAATAGTTGGGGCCACCAAAATTTTTTGTCACATTCACAAGTGTAGAGTATCGGTGGAGTGAAATAGTCTCTACATTGACTAAGTTTTATAGAAACATGGGAAAGAGAAAGCACATTGAAACTTTGGAACCCAATGACATTGATTACCTCATATGAAAAGACCCAATCACATGTAATTGTTATTATAGACATAGAATCTATGTTGTAAAGCAATTGATATGTCATGATGAAACATTCTTTGGAAATGTATCGGAATACTACTTTGTAGTTGAGTTCCAAAATAGAGGGAGCAAGAATGAACATGGATTATTATGGATAGAAGATCCTCCAATATATGGAATGGATAGTAACTCACTAATTGAAAAGTTTTTGGACAAATACATAACATGCGACAAAGACCATTTGGATCCAAATCTTTCTAATCTACATAAACATTACCATACAAGAAGCTATAAGAAACAAATGAATTCACATTGCATATACAACTTCCTTATGCCACCAATGAAGAAGACAAAAATGCTTGAGCCAATAACCTTACTAGACAATTCACTCTTAACGAGAAGTCAAAGTCCCTATTTTCATCTTTAGAGAAAAAAAATTATGACACCCTAATAAGCTTCGAAAAGTTCTTGGTGGAATTCAAGATAGAAAAAGATGAGTATATCCAAATAATACAATGTACACTAAAACAATCGGCAATCTTCCTAAAATAAAAACCTTCACACTTTTGCAACAATAGTTTTTCAAAAGACATGATGAATTTATGGAATGAAAATACGGATGCACAATACATACTCAATGAATATGTTGCAACATCGTATTATAATTCACAGATGACTAAAGTTGACAAATCTATGACAAATACATTTCAGAGAATAAACAAAGAACATCAAAAAAGTGAAATTGATGCTATGCAAATGATACACAGACTTGGAAATACATTGTTTAATATTCAACAAATGTCTGCTCAACAAGAAGTTCATATAGCACCTTCTCTTCCACTAAATTTTTGTTCAATACAATGTATATTTATAAACACATCTCCAATAGATCAACACACATTTATCCTTAAGCCACCCTTTCTATTAAAAAAAGAACCCGACAATTCAAAAGATGTGATGTGCCACTCTATTATTGATTACTACATTGAGAACCCAAACACTATTAAGAATATATGTCTTGTTGAATTTGTCTCCAAGTACAAGAAAAATGGTACACACATATCAGAAAGGAAAAAACCAAATGTAATACAGTTTGTCAAATACAACAAATGCATTGACATCGGTTTTTTTTGTAGAGACAAACTATTGATATATGTTTCATTTGAAAACAATGAACATACATTGAAACATGACTTACCCACATGGAGGGATGCTTATGGTTTCTATGCAAGTATAATACAAATCAATAAAGATAAATTTACATAAAACATCAACCCAATGTGGGGTGATCTTGAACGTGCAATTGAACAACTAGATAACAACCTTGTGGATATTGATGGTGCATTAGCAAAATGAGAATCGACTAAATTCCATTGCAAACAGTACGATTTTCAAGCATACTTGCAATTCCCACAACAAACAAAGATGAAGAAATCAATTAACCTAGGTTTCCAATTGAAAGACCACCCATTTATCCTAAAAAATAAAAAATATTATAGGTTTCGAAGAATGCTAAATAGAGAACAACAAGAAATTGCCAAAAAAATTTCCCTAAAGAAATGAATTGACATGCACATGCCATTGTACTTGTTCCTCACAGGTGGAGCAGGAACATGAAAGACATTTACAACAAAAATAATATTCCAAATGCTTATACGAATATATGATGCACATAATAGAACTGACCCTTGGAAACCAAGGGGATTGATACTAACATACATAAGCAAGGCTACTTACAATGTAGGTGGGACAACAATCCATTCTGCATTCCTAATGCCTTTCAACAAGTCTCTTTTCCTTCCACTTAACAAGGAAATGTTAGAAACCTTGTCAAATATTTATCAATAACTACAGATTCTCTTCATTAATGAAGCTTCTCTGATTGGAAGTCGATTCCTATTCTCAATTGACAATAGACTACGAATCATAAAACATGCGTAGAAAAAATAATTTGGGAACATAGATATGGTCTTTTACGGTGACCTTTATCAATCACAACCTATACAGTATTCCATCATAATCGAACAACCTACCATGAACATGCAACAAATAACATATGAATTCTAGAAAGATAATGTCAAGTGCCACGAATTGCATATGACAATGCACCAAACAAATGGAAAGTTTATTGCAATTATCAATAGGATGCACACAAATAGCGAGACAATTAACGATTTGGCATATATCAATATGAAAAAAAAATCGTTTGTCTTGCCCCAAGTGACCCAACATTCGCTTACATATTCTACATAAACAAATATGTTGCAATGCATAACAAATATATTTTGTTGCTAATTCCTGAAAATGAAATTTTAATTAATGCAATTGATGAGGAGGAAGAAAACCATGGAAATGTGCCATATCATCAACAAACTATAGTGTTTCCTTCCCAACTTTTCATAAAATTAAATATTCTTGTCGAAATATATGCATGCAACTATGATTCACTAGATGGTCTAGTCAATGGTGCATATGGAATAGTCAAAGCCTACACGAAAACATAAAAAGTCGATGTTATATGAATCAAGTTCTATGATCCACATATTGGTCATCACCAAGCTAACATAATATCTTATTTATATAGCATAAACATTTCACAAGACTGGATACCCATATTGGTCATAGTAATACCAATATCATCGACAACAAAGACATGCTGCTTAAAAATATGAAAATAATTCCCATCTTGCATGTGCACACAAAATACATAGGTAACAAGGTTTAACAATTGAATGTATTTAATTTGACCATACTGGGATACAAATTCATGAAATGGTATATACATCCTTATCCCGTGTAAGAAACATAAAATCTTTGTATCTTATAAATGCTCTCATAATGGATAACTAAGGTGAAACTGAAAATCAATACTGAGATGCAACACTTGCAAAGGACTGGAAAATGGAGCTTAGAATATGATTTTCAATCCATACAAGAAAATTGATCCACCTCAATTCTTTCGAGAAACATGCACATATGAATGAGATACTCAATGAATATGACACAATGAAATATGACATTTTGTGCTTGCAAGAAACACACATGACACTATCCATGCAAAATGAACAATTTGCAAATTTCAATTCCATATTAAATTTCAATAAATATGGTGTGATGGTACTGGTCAAAAGACATATAACAATACTAGAACACATGCCCTTCGAACCAAGAATCGACACTTAAAAAAAATAGGAAAAAAAAACATGGAAAGAAAAACAAAAACATGGATATTCCTAACTTGATTTGTATTTTATTAATTTGCATTTCATTTCTCATTTCTTAATATTCTATGTTTCATGTTCTTCTCACCTAAAAATTTATTTATTTTCCAGTACATTTTGTGCACCATCTTGACATTAAAAGAAGAAGAAAAATAGAACGAGAAGAAGAAATTATAAGCGACAGAGAAGAAGAAAAAAAATATAAGCGATAGAGAGGAAGAAGAAACTCAGGAAGAATATTCAAAGAGAAGTTGTGCTCATAAAAAAACCCAACCAATATCTTCTACCAACCTTTATTTTTTGGTAGGCTTGTCTCTGCAACAATTCAAGAACAATGTGTAGCATAACAATAGCCAATTACAGTCATGTTGTTGCAACAATTGAAGAAGAGTGTGTAGCATAGAAACAACCAATTGAAACTTTTGTTTCTTTTATTGAAGTGTGGAAACACGGCCTGTACCACAACCCAAATAACATAATGGGGCTTGTGGGTTCTTAATACTTTGCAGTCATAAAAAAGAAAAACATGCACTCTCTACATTGTTCCTGCTATCTAAGTGTTGTCCTTAATTTTAGGTTATCTTATTATAGAGGCATATATGTATGATATCATTTTGGCCAATATCAATAATCTCATTTTTCTTTGTTTCTTTCTTTCAGTGACATTTTTATAAAGGTTGATTCACAAATATTATACCATGTCTTGTTTCACAATGTGAATGTTTGCTATGATTAAGGTCCTCTATTCTCCATATATTTTTTTTGGAAAATCGTAAGTGATTTTGTCAGATACTTTTTTATTTTGGCTACTCAGAAATTTCATGTCTTATTTTGTAATTCAGAAAAAAAATCTAGCCTAACATGTTTCTTTCATTTTAAATCATGTCTTCTTTCATGCATTTGTTTATAGACTTATGTGATTTATTTTGATTTTTAATCTTTTTTTGCAATATCTATCATATGACCATTAAAAGGATAGTCATCTCAAACAAATCTGATACCATAATTGTTTGTAGGAATGTATAGTTTTTTTCTGGTGATACCTCATTGTCTAAGTGATCTATTTTTTTAATGAAAAAATCATACAACCATTTACTAATCCTTTTACAAATTTTCATAGATATGTCCCCATATCTTCTTCGCAAATTATTCAATAGGTTGGAGATTTTTTTGGATCCAAAGTGCATAAACACATGTTTTTTGTGTCCATCCTTTTTCACAAAATTTGATTTTCCAAAAACTAGTGACATATGTGGATTTATCATTTGATAGTGTTGACTTCTTAAATTAGTGTTCACTTAAATCAATCTTTAAAAATTATATATCCCATTTGATACAATCCAAGAAGATTTCCATATGACATGAAGAATCTATGTGTAGGGAATTTTTGTGTAGAATGGTCACATTGTTGAGTAGTTAATAAGCTATGCAAATCGATTTTGTTCCATTTCTCTTCCTCACCATGACATTTAAATATTCGAGGATACATTGATATTCAAATAAATATTTGGTTTTGATATTTTTCCCTGTAATATACCCAAGTTATCTAGGATGGGATATTATAATCTTCCATGCAATTATGTTGTTCTTCGTTTTCATTTTTCCACAAATATTTTGCATTCATTCTATTAAAAGAAATTCCATCCAACATATTGCAGGCAATCTAGATACACATAGATAGAAAAAATCATCGAGTATTTTATTATAGGTGAAGATATGAACACCACAATGACACATCTTTAGTGGTTTCTACAATAGCTGCAAATGTGTAATTATTTTTAAATTAATTTTTCATATTGTTTAAACTCAAGAATTTTTGGATGATTTTGAGAATGTTTCTGATTGGGTGATTCTAAAATCCTAAATTATAGCATGTTTGGAACCAAATGTTTGGGTTTGAGTTTTATTTTTTTAGAAAATTTCTTCATGTCTAGGTTTAATTTCTTTTTCATATTGAAACTTCTTATTTTTTGTTTTCTATGTTTATGAGATTTATTAGGCCATTTGGAGAATCATTCTGTTTGGCGATTCTGAAATCTTAAATTATGGCATGTTTCATGCTGGGTTTTTGGGTTTGAGATTTTTTTTTCTTCATATTTTTGTTTGAAAATTTCTTGGTATCTCGGTTTAATTTATTTTGCATGTTGAAACTTATTAATGTTTTAAATTTTTATTTTTCATAATTGGGAGTGGATCAAGATATTCAAACCTTTGACCTCCCCAACTTCAGGGGAAAGATATCACATATGGATCATGACTGGGATAATCCTAGAGACTCCAAAACTCCTTGTTATTTAGGTTTACATTATTTTTTATGTTAAAAATTATTATATTTTAATTTCTTGTTCATATGGCTTAATTTACATTTACGAGAAATTTTTTAAATTAAGTGATTTAGACCTCTTTATATTCATATCATTGATATCAATCCTAGGTATTATTTTGTATCATTTATGGATTAATTTTGACATCTTAAATCATGTCCTATACTAACTTGTAATGTAGGTATTTGGATTAGGTTTTTCCATCTTCATATTTTTTTATTGAAATCTTGATTGAGTTCAATTTTTCCTCATTTCATTTTGAAATATCATATTGCATTTTAACCATGTTCCTAGATCATTTGTCAATAGATCTAAGTGTGAGAAATGTTTGTAATTTCCATAGTGTTGTATTTTATAGTTTTGAGTGCCAAGGTTTTGTAAATTCATGCATTTCAATGATCTCAAGTGTAATATGAAACATGGAATATGATTAGCTGAAACTTGGTTAGTGAGTAAGTACATGATTACTACTCCTTTGTACATTTTTCCTTGTCGTTGAGGCTTGTATCATGTCAACTTTAGATGGCCCCACTTAAATTAACATTTGACCAGGGGTTGAGAAATGATATAGCTTCTACAAATACTTCCTTCCAGACATCATATTCTAGAAGAAATAAACCAACCTTATGTTGGTCCCATTGCAATAGAGATGTAACTACCAATGGTGCATTGTGGAAGCTATTTATTTTATTCAATTGATCTTCCAATTCATAAATTTAATGGATTTTCTCATTGTTGGCATCGTATTTTTGTAATTTGTAAGGAATTATTTTGATCGTCACACCATATGGCTCTGTAATATTGTTGTCCTCGTACAACAATTTACAGTGACATTGTTCACCACAATATGCACTTTTATAGAGCCCATAAGGTTCCCAATTGTATCTTGCCAACAACATAGAGATCCACTTGTAATTGTGAATGATGCACATCCATGTTTATTGATGAAGACCAATTCTGAGGGTCAAAAATATCAAGTTATTTATGTCTTCAATCCTCAAACCTGTGGTTTATGGACCTATGAAATGGATTGTTCATGTCCATAACAACAAAAAATATTGCCAATCTCCTTCAGTTCAAAACTCTGAATTTTAATGATGCTCGTATTCACATTATATGTAATACCCCAAGGACGTGCCCCAATTATATTATGAATTTTAATCATGTTTATGAATTGTAATCATGTTTTGTAGGCTGGTGAGCCGAGTGTTGATAAGCTAGTGGGCTTATGTGTGTATTAGTTCAGAGAGCCTAAGTGTTATAGGCCAGAAGCCTGTTTTTGTATATGTAATTATGTAGAAAATTAATAAAGATTAAACATTGCTATGTGCAAACTGACCACGAAGAAAGAGTGATGGGAGACTAAGCTTCCACAAGGTGGGTAAGGAAAAGGGGGATGAAAGGTTGGAAAGAGGGGATAAGCTTAGAGGCTTAAGTCCTTGATAATAATAATTTATTATTATTCCAAAGTGGTGTGAAAGGTATATTTTTATCCAAAGTTCCTGGGAAAGGGAACACATACTTGATGGAGTGCATGCATCTTCATGGGCGACATGTGTCAACCCAGGAACATGCAATTTAACCCAAGAATTGAGCTATGATGGATGTTCATCCTCCATTATTGCGTCTGATGTCTGAACTATGTGACCTTTGCGTCTGATCTCTGCATACCTCATGCAGATCAGAAACTCGAAACCGTGAGGCCAACCTTTGATGTTTTCCTGAGAAGTTGACGCATCATCTGTCTAAACCATTGAGTCTATGTTCGACCTCTACGTTGATTCCTTGTCACGCACCCTGAAACCAGTGGCAAACCCGTGGATTGAGCCGTGTCACCTGTGTATCCTATGAGCCCAACCTATCTGCCCTTACAGAGTTGAGTACGTACCTGAACTATATTTGGGTTGCTGCCTTCTATTTTTCCTGAGTGGAATTGTGTTGTTGTTATCCTCACCTTGTGGGAATTGGGATGAAACTGGTTGAAGAAGCGGGTTGTCAGGCCCATTTTTGAAGAGGCAGGTTGTCAGGCCCGTGAGAAGATCTCTCCAGGTGAGAGAGTCTACTAGGATGGTTTTCTCCCAGAGAGAGTCCAACACCAACTACAGAGCTCTGAATATTCCTGATCAGGCCTATGGCCGAGACCTAGAGAGGGAGGTGAAGCACCGATGGACTGTCCTTGTGAAGTTGTATACTCCTGGGTGGGTGGAATAAGAATGTGGGGAATGAGAGTCCATGAGTAGTGGGCGTAGGAAGGCTCCTGGAGAGAATCCTTCTGGTTGCTCTATGCAGTTTTCCTAAAACCTTAGCCTAGTCTAGGATTCCCTTGCATGGGGTGGATCTTAGTCTCAGATCGGGGGTGACCCATTGCTGAGCGTGATGAGCAATGTGGTCTAAGGCAGGGAGGTTCATGGAAGGTCTACACGTAGTTGGTGGAGTTACTATAATTTCAAAGATAAGTATCATTATGTGTTTAATTTCAATTAAAATGCATGTCTGTGATGCTTGTAATATTATCATGTTTTCTATTGCAAGTGAAATTATTGTTAATTCTAATTAATTCTGTATGTTAGCGGTAATTATGTTTTTACTCTATGTTAATTCATTTAACTTCATTTAAATGCATACTTTATAAGTGTTATTCCGCATAGTAGAATTTCCTGACAGTGGGTTTGATGGTTGGGGACATTACAATATGGTATTAGAGCCCATGGTTTCAACACTGAGCCTGGATGGGCCGGATAAGTGGTGTTTGGACCCAAGGTTTCACTTGCAAATTTGGGTAATTTTGCGACGACTATTTCGATGCTCTTGTGATGTTATGTCGTGGATATTGCGATGAATCTTGAGTCTCCCAAATGTCGTTTAATATGATGTGGCATGTGTGACAAACCTGGATTAACATCACAAGAGAGACAACAGTAGGAAGTTGTCACGATTGCGACAAAAAAATAAATACCTTCACTAGAATGAATAAGTAAATAAAATGTTGAAAGAGCGACATAGTAGGCAAATCGTCACAAATGAGACAATGTAGAGCTATTGTCGCAAGTGCGATAATAAATAGAGATTATCACACACTCGACAATATAGTAAAAGTAAGTAAAAAAATTGCGACGAATCAACTTTCAAAGTGGTCATTGCAATAGCGACGAACATAGGGTATATAGCGACGAAATCACTATACAATGTTAGTGATTTGTATAGCAAGTTCATCACAAGATTTGTACGTCATCGCAATTGAGACGAAAACTTTCATGATTTGTATAGAAAGTTCGTCACAAGATTTGTACCAGTCGTTGCAATTGAGACAAAATTTTTTGTGATTTGTATAGCAAGTTTGTCGCAAGATTTGTACCGGTCGTCGTAATTGTGACGAAAACTTTCGTAATTTGTATAGAAAGTTCGTCGCAAGATTTGAATCAATCGTCACAATTGAGACGAAAAATTTCGTAATTTGTAT
>JASDQU011103362.1:1739-30281 GCA_032191745.1 Picea mariana
TAATAATATATCAAAGTATTAATGTGTTAATTAAATAACACTTTTGTTAGGTATTGATTAATGTATTAACAAATTAATGCATTAACATTTTAAAGCACAAATGTATTTAATAATTAAAACATGAATGTAATGTATAAATAATTTTTTTATACAATATTGTATAATGTAATGTATTAATGTATATAGTACACTTTAGTAAAGATATTGGGATGAAGGGTTGTTATTTCTTACATTATGACCTTTTAAAAGATTTGTTAGAGTATTAATTAATTAATATATGTATAATAATGAGTGAATAATAATTAATTAATTAATTAGTAATAATGAATTAATGTATAAGTATTAATAAATATATTAAATAATAAAAGCATTCATATATAATGTATAAATAATATATATATATATATATATATATAATTAATGTATAAAATATTTATACTTAATACATAATGAGATTTTTTTTAATTTTAAATATATCAATTTAATTTAATGTATTAATACAATGCATTGATGTAATAGTAAAAATAAAAGTTATTACATTATTTCTTAAAATTGTTACTGAAATAATTAATACATTGATAGAATATTAATAAATTCTATGCATACCTATATCCCCTAGCATATCCCGTCCTTGATTCATACTTAGGCGTAGTAACCATGGATCCGATCCTTGATTCATACTTAGGCGTAGTAGCCATGGATCCTGTTGAACCAGTACCCCTTGCACAAGTAGGAGTAGCAACATTAGTTAGAGTAGTAGTAAAAGGTTAATGTATTAATGCATTGATATGATAATATATTAATGGTTTATTGATTAATGTATTTATATATAAATACATTAATGTGTTAAGGTATTAATTAATTAATTAATACGTTATTACATTATTAATTAATACATTGTTAAAGTACTAATACATTAGTGTATTACATTAAAAAAATAATAATACACTATTAAGGTAATGCATTATTGATGTATTGATACATTGATAAAGTATTAATGTATTATTAATTAATAAGTTAATAAATAATCGTTGAACATGCACATGGTTAATTGCAGTTCATCTTCGCTTACCATGACCGTGGTTAATTATGGTTGATCGTGACCATGGTTAACTTCCATATACACTGGTTGACTTTGGTTTAATATCGTAGACTATGATTGACCATGGTTGAGCATGACCATGACAATGGTTGAATGTGGTTGACCTTGACCATGGTTCACCATGGTTGTCATTACTTAACCATGGTTGAAAATGGTTGTCCATGAGATTGACCACAACCATGGTTAACATTGGTAGACTTTCCTTAATGTTGGTTTATTATGGTTGGCCATGGTTGAGCCTGACCTTTATTATGGTTCACCTTGGTTGACTGTGGTTGACCATGATTGACCATGATTGACAATGGTTGTTATGTTTGACAGTTGTTGTCCATAGATGACCATGGATAGGAATGACTATGGTTGATCATGGCTATCGATGTCATTCACCATGTTTCACCTTAACTATGAATATGGTTGACTATTATTGACCATGACAAAGAGTATGGTTTACTATGGTTGACCTTAACAATGGTTGACTATGGTTATCCATGAATGAGCATGACATGGACCATAGTTCAGTATGGTTGATCATATTTGACCTTCAACATGGTTTACTATGGTTGACCAGGGTTGGATATTATTGACACACTGTGACATCAGGAAATGTTCGTCTCATTACAACATTAGGTTATGTTCATCACAATGCGATTTCAGGAAATGTTCGTCTCATTGTGACATCAGGGTATAATCATCACATTGCGACGTTGGGTAATATTTGTCTCATTGTGACATCGGGTTATGTTCGACACATTGTGATGTCGAGAAATGTCCATTGCATCGCGACGTTAGGAAATTTTCGTCACATTGCGACGTCAAGAAATGTTCGTCACATTGTGTCATAACCATTGTTGACTATGGTTAACCATGAATGAGCTTGACATGGACCAAAGTTTAGTATGGTTGATCATACTTGACCTTCACCATGGTTGACTATGGTTCACCAAGGTTGGCTAATGTTGATCATGCCCTTTGGTGACCTTCATAGACCTTCTAGAGATGATTATGGCGAGCCATGTTGATTATGTTTAACCATGGTTTTCTATGGAATTTTCACATTGCAATGCTGATCAAGTTTTATTTATTATATTATGACATGAGGTTTTGTTCGTCAAATTGTGACATGAGATTTTGTTCATCACATTGTAACATATAGTTATGTTCAATACATTTCAACATCACAAAATGTTCGTCTCATTGTAACATTAGGCTATGTTCATCACAATGCGATGTTGGTAAATGTTCATCTCATTGGGACATTAGGGTATGTTCATCACATTGCGACGTTGGGAAATATTTGTCTCATTACGACATCGGGCTATGTTCGTCACATTGCAATGTTGATAAATGATTGTCACATTGCAACATTAGGAAATCTTCGTCGCATTGTGATGTCGGAAAATGTTCATCGCATTGCGACGATAGGAAATGTTCATCACATTGGGACGTTAAGAAATGTTTGTCACATTGCAATGACGAAAATGTTCGTCACATTGTGACATCGAGAAATGTTTGTCATGTTGCAACATCAGAAAATGTTCATCATATTGTGACTTTGAGAATTGTTCGTCGCATTACGATGTCAAGAAATGTTCGTCTCATTGTGACATAGAGAAATGTTCATCTTATTATTACATCATGTTATGTGCATCACATTGTGACAATGTTCATCTCATGGCGACATAAGGTTATGTTCTTGACATTGCAATGTCAGGATTAAGGAAATGTTCGTATCATTGCAATGTTGGTCTATGTTTTTCACATTGCCACATTGGGTTTTGTACATCACATTGCAATAAACGGTTTTGTTTATTAGATTGGGATGCTTCAAAATGTCTGTCACATTTTGACGTCAAGATAATTGCATTACATTGGAAAATGAGGATATGTTCATCACATTATGACAATTGGGATATGTTCATGTTAATGCCATGTATGTTTATGTTCATCAAATTGCGACGTTATTATTCACATAGCCAATTTATTTGTCACATTGCGACATTGAGATATGTTAGTGATAGTGCAAACTTGGGCTATGTTCATCACACATCGACGCTAGGAAATGTTTTTTACATACCGATGTAGGGAAATGGTTGAGACATCATGACATAGGAAAATGCTCAACACATCACGACAAAGGGAAATGTTCATTACATAGTAAGGTTTAGGCATGGGAATCACATTACAATGTTCATGTAAGGATATGCTAGGTTTAGTCACAATGTAACAATATATCACATAGCGTGTTCATTTATGGTTATCTCAAATAGAGAAATTCCTTATGAGTTATATTAAAGTAAGATGTTCAAGAAAGGTGATGCTTCATTCTAATATTCAACTAGGCTAGCTTATAAGGATCTAGTCTGTTCCTTAATGGTTATGACACATTATGACATAGATTAAGGGTTGGGTTATGTTGTGAGGATTGTATCAACATAACCATGGCTAACATCAGATTATGAAGACAGGGTATGATTTTCATATTGCAATAGCGGGTTGTGTCCATGAAATTACGACCTGGAATTATGTAGGATAACATCTCTTTTTGATGTTGGTGAAAGGTTATGATAAAATAAAATTTTGGGGTATGTTCATGACATTGAAATGTCGGGTAATGTTATTCACTTTCTAACATTGGGTTTTATTACATTGCAAGATTGGGTTATGTTCATCAGAATGGAAATTTTACACATTGTGAAATGGATGTGTTGGCCAAGTTTATTGAGAAAAATTCTAATGAACTTTTTCATCTATCACAAAGATAGAAATCTTGAATTAACATAATATATTGCATGGAAGGAAACTTCCCTACAATGTGATTTTAATTAAAACTTCATGATAGTTTATTGGATAGGATATAAATTAAAAATTTATCATAGTTTAATTAGATTGGAGGTAAATTAAAATGTTATCCTAGCTAAAATGTTTATATGATAATATTTTATTTTTAATGACTATAATATTATAGATACTTTACTAATAAATTATTATCAATAATATTAATATTTATTATTATTATTAACTAACAATAATAATTAATACCCTTGTATATTATTAATGGTAACATGTTACTATATTTGATAACATTTAACCACATTAATATTAATGACTATATTAATCATATTAATGTTAATGATATAACTATTAATAACTAATATTCATAATATTAGTGAGATTAATGACTATTAATATTAATATCATTATGTTATAATATCATACTATTGATGATGATGATGATGATGATGATGATTAACGTCCACTAAGATCGAATTGGTGTATCAGACCTTAAGAGGGTAACTGATTACTTCTGATATTTTAGAATTTTGTTTCTGTGCTCGAAAAGAATTAAGAGAATCTTTCCAACATCACCATACTTTTGTTGAGTTAAGAGGTTAGGAAGGTTGGTAATGTGATAAATATTTTGAAAATGAGATCTAATATGGGTATAGGCTGGACAATCTTAGAGAAAATATTTTTCATATTCAACCTTATTACTGTCACAAAGTTGACACAATCTTTCATCCCATGGCGTTTTAGGAATTGACCAATGCCCAGGTTCACTATGGAGCCCGTGAGAATTTTTTCTTATCTTAGCAAAGATTATTTTTTTCTTTACACTTGGAAAAACATATAGATAATTTTTATCTTCTAGATTAGGGTTGATTACATTTGTATAATACCTTAACTTTTGTTTTTCCTCTAACTCTTTATCACACCACATTTTTTCCTTAAATTTTGATTTGACATTTCTTTTAATAGTTTCTTTATTCAGAAAAATGGTTTCTTCTATGATTCCCCAATATTTTATCCAAGACCGGGCGTCTTTATGCCATCCTCTCTTGAGTCGATGGTGGTTATGACATGAATTTGAAGCAATTTTAGGTATCCTCTTGTCTTCCATGTTGTTTAACTTGTTCTTATACATTAGGTATCTAGTCATAGCCATTATCTCAATGGGGGAGAGGCTTGTTTCTAAGAGGAGTATGGGATATTGCGTATTTCCTTTAATTTTGAGATTATAGGTTATAAAATTCTTTCATATTTGCTCTATGTTTCTCCAAGATTCATGAGAGATACTACAGCCCCAGCCTTCACATCCATAAAGAATAAAAGGTGTAACAAGAGTCTCAAAGAGGAGTTTATTCTTTTCCAAACTCCAAAGATCAACTAATTTACAATTGTTTTCAAGCCCATAATAAGCTTTCCATCCCCCAATAATCCTTTTCAAAATGATATAATTCTAATTCATCTTGTGGTGGATATCATTTCCAAGATATTTGTATGAATTTACTTCTTCCAAGTTGTTTTTTTAATATACAAAGGTATCATAAGGGATCTTATGGGATTTAATAATCACGAACTTAGTTTTATCAATATTGACAGTCATACCCATATTAGAACAAAAATACTTGAGGATTCTTAGTTGGTTTTCTATATCATGGGGAATACTTCCCATAAGAATGATATCATCGTCATAAAGAAGAATATTGATGAGTATACCAGTGAGAGTAGGGCTGACACGACCTTCTTTTTCCAAGCATTCTTCTAACTTGTCAATGTATATGCCAAAAAGGGTAGGGGACAAGGGACAACCTTATTTGACTCTGATATTGCAGTTAATCTCTTTTGACCAGCCCTTAGTGTTTTTAAACTTAGAAATAAAATTATCATACATCCTTATTGAAAAAACCCTCAACTCGAGAGACACTTTTATCTCTTCCAATCTATTCCAAAGATTTTTCCTAGGAACCATGTCAAAATCTTTTCTAAAGTCAACAAAATAAAAAAAAATGTTGGTTTTAGTATTGTGGAACTCCTCTGCAATGATCCTAAAGGTAACAATATGGTCCACAATTGAATGATATCTCCTAAACCCAACTTGGCCTTTTTCTCTTTTACCATGACTTTCTAGCCAAAGGATAATCTTCGTTTCCAAAATAATTCTATAAAGCTTGGTTAAAATCGGGCTAATGATAATGGTCCTATAATTAGAGGGAATGTTTCTATCCCCATTTTTAAAAATAGGAAAAATGAGGCTTTGCATCCATGGTTTAGGGAAGCCCTGCATGACTGCTAAATTGAAGAGCTTTTGTATGTGAGGGATAAGGAATGGCCCTCCGATTTTAAATTTTTTAGCTTGGTAGCCTTCAATGTCCTTAGCTTTCCCATTTTTGAGTCGCTTAACCTTGAACTCTATGTCATCCAAAGAAAAAACTTCTTCCTTTGTAGGGACAATAGGATTGGTGTCCATGGAATTAGGGAACTCGTAAAGACTTTTAAGGTAGGAATTTGATTCCCTTAAGGGAATGCTATTATTTTCTTTAGTATTGTGTTTTAGAATTTGGCTCCAGAACTTTTTACGATCCAACTTGTATTGTTGTGATAATTTCTCTTGCCTTTTATTGATAAGTATATTTTTTTCCTCTTAATTAGGGGTTTGTATGTATTGATCTTATCCAATTTTATGGGCTCATTAGAAACATCCCTAATGGATTTCCTAGCAATTTTACATTCTTTACCATACCAAGCTTTCGTTGTTCTATTATTCTTTTTATAGGACACCTCGAAAGTGTAACGACCCTAACATTACGACTACCAGTGACACAGAGAGTGCAATTTTTTTTTTGTTTGAAGCAGGAAAGCGACGACGACACACAGTCGAACCACACAACTTGACGACGAGCAAATGCCTATAGATCAGGCCATTGACAAAATAGACTCTACACGCTGGCACATCCAACAACTGGTCGAAGATATGAAAAATAAAAAAGGGATGACTACCCGCCTGACACAGACACGACGACACCTAGAATATAAATGACAACATCTCTTACGTTAAATACACATGCAGGAACTCTAACTCATAATGTACCTCAACCATCAACATGGACTTTGCTGGAAAAATAAACCACAATCAGCAAGCATCATCCTAATCTCGGGCGCAAGGCGTCATTCAATTGACTCGGTTCACTCATTCCATTTATTACTATCACTCTTGATACCGTAGTTTTGGGTGCATTTCTTAAATCTGTAAATAGTGGTGCAATGGCTCTAAATACTAAGCTAGACAACAACGTACAAGGAAACCAAGGTTAGCGACCACCTAAGGTGATTCATTCTTTTAAAAGTGAACTTACCATTCCATAGGTGACAAGGGGGGGATTTCCCCAACCACAGCATCGAAGGGCAATTAAAGTGGATACAACCATAAGCCACCAAGTTAGTTAAAGATAGTTTACAACTTGAAGTTCATCATCGATTTTTGTTTGGATTCCCACACCATCAGAATGCCATCAATTATGATCATAGGAGTATTGAAAGTGAATACTATTATTTAATTAATGACAACAAGGGTGACTACCATCATTTATGATTAGAGAGGTTATTAAAAGGTGGAAGCCAAGTGGGTGCCATCATTTCACGGCCATTTTGTCTAAAAAGAAAGGGGATTATAAATCATTCTCCAAATTATTAAATCATTATCTCTTATTACGGTGATGCCTATCATTAATTCACTGTCTATCAAAGGTAAGATAAAGTTCTCTAAAACTCCATGTTATCACTGCGTAAACTGGTATCTCTCTGTAACTAACATAAAATACAAAGCACTGTCCATAAAGATCACTATCTAAAACAATACAATATGCGGTCTATAGAAATTTCTGAATAATAAAATCACTATCTGAATAGATTATGGATGGAAACGCGGTCAACACAGTGAGAATGGCCAGGCTGTCAATTCCATAAAACCTGCTGTAATTTTCCTTCAACGCAGACATTCTAATGCAATGGTGACATTCACATCTAAGGCATTGATATCGCTGTCTGTCAACTTGGAGGTAATGTTGTCTACCTAACATGCAGAGGTAAAATTTGTCTCTCGAATAAGTTGTATAACATAAGTGATATTATCAATCCTTATAGCACCATGTTTACACAGCCACCTGAAGGCTCGACTAAAATGCAGTCATAAATGCCACCAAGCACCGTCACAATTTTTGCCCAGACACAGTCATAATCACTGCTACAAAATCACCATAGATCAGTTAAATTCGTTGCCTCCTGGTAATGATACCGTAATAATTCATTCATTCATCCATCCAATCAATGAATAAATTTGTTGGCCACTATATATAAATTCTCTCATATTAAAGTCCAACAAAAAAGCAGTCTTTCAAGAAATTGGTTGTCAATTGACATCATAAATTCACTACCATTAATGTTAAATACATTGTTTTCATAAGGAAAATAAATCACTTTGAATGTATTTTACAAAATCACCCAGAAATTACAAACGCGTCGACCCTTAATCACTTGCGTCATCATAATAGAAGGTTGGGTTTAACATAAACATAGTTTTCAGTAAAAGGACAATTCACAGCTTGTAATTGTATAAACAAGGGCCAATTCGCAGGGAAAAATCTTAGGTTTAGGTAGTGTGAAACGTCAAGGATTGACCGGGTAAGGAGTAAATGATATGTACAGATAATCCTTAATAAACTTCCCAGATAATTTTCTACTTATCAACTGAGAATACAAATGTTTTGTTGCCCAACTGTACTAACACGACAGTTAATTCACGTCTTCTCCAAAAAGATAACAGTCAGAGATCAATAAGAATCTAGGGCCAAATTTGCCTTCTTAATAGTTTAAATTGAAATGGAAATGGTTGGCCAAGTAGATAGAATCACATGCCCCCAATTCGCCTCCAAGGGCAGGTTAAACGACAATGAAATCAGATTGTTGGCAGGTGTAAAAACATAGGCTGAATATTGACACTAGTGTTATCCAAATCTAGAGTACCCAATAAATGTCGACTTAGAAGTTTAAGTTTTCTTTTTTTTTTTCATTTTCCAAGATGCCCAACTACACAGAGTTAAATTAGATTATTTTGTGTTCTAGGAAACCGGTACGAGAAAAATTTGTAGACTAATAATAAATCCTTTCATTTCTAGGGTACCAATAAAAATTGCAAACTAAATTAAATCCTAGACTGAGATTAAATATTTTTATTACCAAGATATCAATGAAATTGCTGACTGAACAAAATTCCTTACATTACTAGCATACCAATATGTAAAAAAAAAATAGAGTGAGATTAAATCTTTTCATTACCAAGATATCATTTAAATTGCAGACTGAAATGAAATTGTTTACATTACCCGGATAACAATCCATGCAGCCAATAGTAAGGGAATGCAAGGGTCCATTAGGAGAGGTCATTGAGAATATCACAGGGAAAACCAACATGACACAAGAATTCCATACGCAGAGTTACTTTTGCTAGAGGGTGCAAGACAACAAACTTCCAAGGACAACAGCAGAGGTAGACGACGGATGGGTTCTTCCTTTACTTCAGCATCCTTTCATAGAAAAGTAGGGCGTTGATATCCATAGGTATTTTAATGCTAAGGTGACAACCGTAGATCAGGATCCTGGCCGACTGCTCAGGCGAGGATTGGTGAGCTAGGGATGAAGGGCAACAACATGATCGTCTCAATCAAAATACCACAGGCAGTCAGGACATGTGGGGGAACGAAGGTCATGGAAAACCAATCAATCAATCAGCTAGGCCATAAAATTTTTAGTCTTGAATATAGACCACCAATTTACCTACCCAAAATAAACATACAGATCCAAATCATAAATCCTACAAAAATATACCATACAAATGAAGAAAGCATACCATTGCTTGATCGCCTTCTCTGAGTGGACGTCCTGCACACTCCGTCCAGCTCCCTCTTGCCAACCATCGAGACTTCACCAGTACCTCCTATCCAATGCTAGGGGTACTCTTCTTCCCCCTTATCCCCCCGAGCCACAAAGGTGCCACACCCTCACTATCCACAGATTTCGACTAGCTCCCAGCTCGCCTCGCAAGACCAAGCTACCACTCCTCACTGAGTTGGGTATCCCAACTCCCACAAGTTAAATCAGTCAAGTAGATATTTTTGTAGCGTAACATTACTCCAACAGAAGATGATCCAACCTCCATCTCCTCCCTTCATTATATAGAGTTTCGTGGTTCCTTACTTTCCAAAAATCTTATTTAGTTAAGTTTTTTAAAATTTAATTCCTAAGAATTCCTCCCCGTACAAGTGTCACCCATCCCCTTCATTCCTCAATAAATTAATTTCTTTAATTAATTAGTTATCTTTATTTACCACACCCACCTAGAGTTACTCCTAGAATCGCTCCTAGGTGTCCCCAAATTCTCTTACAGGTTTTAATGATTTTCCCCACTATTAATTTGCTAGTTCAGTTTAAATTAGAAAGCTCTTAAATGGTAGATACTTTACTCAGTTTGACTTTCCACTTTTTCCCTTTTTCTTCCCCTTTTTTTCTTTTTGTGTTTCCCTCTTTTCCTAGTTTCCTAATATTTTAGATTTTTTCCATTTTCCCCTTTTTATGTAGAACTCAAAAAGGCAGGTGTGGAAATTAACTCCATTTTTTCCTTTTCTCATTAAATTAATATATTTTAAATTATCATAAAATAATAAAACGATTAATTCCCTTTTTAAATTTTAATCCAACAGTTTTTTTTTTTTAACGAAACAATTAATTTCTTACTCCCTTCATGTTACAAGATTTAACAAAGATCATAATTATTATTTATGGTGTTTTTATTTTTATTATTATTAATTTTATTTTTTTATAGATAGATAAAATTTTACCACTAGCATAGTTTATATTTAAACCTTAAATTTTTGTGATGGGCGACATTTTATTAGGGAAAATGTTTTATTTTAAATTCTTATCACAGTGTTCATCCTAAGGCCAACTAGGGTCGTTCAATTATCAAAACAGGGCGACGTGCCCTTTAGGACGCACTAGGTGCTCCAAGGGTGCCACTTGCCCTAATCTGTTTCCCTTGCGCGATGTGCGCTTCAGGGTGCAATGTGCGCTTCAGGACGCACTACATGCTCCAAGGGTGCCACTTGCCTTAATTTGTTTCCCTTGTTTGATGTGCCCTTCAGGACGCACTATGTGCTTCAAGGGTGCCACTCACCTCCTGAATGACTTGGTAGACATAAAAAAAACCTGGAGTCAATACTCAGCTAGGTGAACTTATGGGAGACTAAGGGCCTCTAAGGAATAAGGACCTCACCTTATTGTGCTCCCCTTAGAATCATCATTAACGACTATTGCAGTCTACCCTCACGACATCATGGGTCCTCTCAAATTAGGTAAACATTAACCTACAGTTCGAGTCACGGCGGGGGTGCTAGTAAGCTATGGCAGGGCTATTGTCCACACCTCTCCCTCAACATCTATGGTAGTCGTGTTTGACCCCTTTACTCCACATGTGAGTCTGGTCAGCAAGCTATCGTTAGCCTGCATGATCAACAAATCAGGTCAGAATATATCCATATAATATCATCTATTGAGATGCACTAATATCACAGTAATACAATCAAACCCCAATGGTACACTCCCTGACTCAATCTGGAGTCCAAGGGATTCCATCGATGCCTCTGCATCCTATAGGTACAAAATCCTGCACACTCAGTAAAACTGAGTCAATAGCACTTGTCTATGTCAATGTAGTAACAAAACATGTCATCAACCCATAATGCCTCATAATCAAAATCAAAAGTTTTAATAGCATAACAATCTGGATCACTTGCGAGCAAGTGTGCTCAAAGAATAAGTTTGCTCAGTGTGCGAGAACAAGATGTTACATACACCCGCTCTTGGTCTAAACTTCGTCCCAAAGTTTCACAGCATATATGCCGAAATAAAGTGTATCACAATATCATATGTCTATCTATCAAACAAAAATGGAAACTATCGGTGCATATCATATGCGTCCTCCCAGGCGCCGAGTGCAGACTATAATTGTGCCATTGGACCTTGACCTACTCTATCGTTCAACATCGTAGATTTCAAAAGGGATGATCCAAGATGCGGATTGGCTCAGTTGTGAGTGTAACCTCATCCGACACCCGCAAGGTGCTCAAGTCAAACATGTGTAGGATCACTAATCATAAAGTCTTGAACAGAGATGTGAAATACATCATGCATACGCCTAAATAATTAGGCAAGGTTAGTCATCAGGCCACAGGCCTCTCTTTTCCAAAATATTGTAGGATCCCATGAACCTAGGATATAGTTTAGCCCCCTTTTTCCAAACTAGATTGAACTCTTATGCAGTTTCAGCCGCAAAAAGACTCGGTCTCCACAATGTAACTATGGTCTACATGACATGCATCATCATAACTCTTTTGACGATCCTGCACTTCCTTGATCCTTTGTCTTAAATTTTTCATTTAATCTTCCAATTCTTGGATCGCTTCCAGTCCCAATTGGACCCTATCGGCAAGCCGATCCCAAATCAAAGGTGCCTGACATGGTTGCCCAGAAATAATCTCGAAAGGTACCATCTTAATGGATCTTTGGTAACTGTTGTTATAAGTGAATTCTACCAGTGGCAAGAATTCCTCCTAACGCTTCTATTGATCCATCACATACAAGCGCATCATGTTCTCCAAGGTCTGGTTCATTCATTCGGTTTTCCTATACATCTCCGAGTGATCCACAATACTAAAGTTAAGTTCCCAAGGCCTCTTGGAAACTTTCCCAAAATCATCCAGTAAACAATGATCCACGATCAGATATAATCCTTTTAGGCACGTCATGCAGCCTCACAATCTCACTAATGAAAACTCTAGCTATGTCAGGTGCGTGATATGTCATACACATAGGAATAAAGTGAGAACTCTTCGTTAGAGTGTCTACTACTACGAAAATCATCATGCTATAAAGTTAGAATCGTTTCACGTAGATTTGTTTGAAGAGGCAGCACTGAAAAGATGCACGGTCTCCAACTCAATGCATCTGCCACTTTGTTCACTGTTCCTTTTATGTAAGTAATCTTGAAGTCGTACTCGCTAAGAAATTATGACCAATGATGTTGTCACGTGTTTAGGTTGCTTTGAGTGAAGATGTGTTGTAGTCCACAGTGGTCAGTCTTTAGTTCAAATTTTCATCCAACAAGGTAGTGTCTCCAAACCTTCAAGGCATAAATGATGGCTAACAATTCCAAATCGTGTGTCACGTAGTTCTCCTCATGCCTTCTCATTTTCCTTGATATGTAAGCAATCACTCGTCCCTCTTGCATCAAGACTCCCCCTAAGCCTTCCTTGGATGCATTAGTGCATACCAAGAAGTCTGCATCCATGTCAGGGACCTTTAGTATCGGTGTTGTTGTCAACAACTACTTGAGCCTCCGAAATGCTTCCGCACATTTCTTAGTCCAAACAAACCTCTTTCTTTTCTTCTACAATTCTATAATCAAATTTAATATCTTCAAAAATCCATCGACGAACCGTCGATAGTATCTTGCTAAACCCATGAAGCTATGCACTTCTGGAACATTTGTCAGTGCAGGACATTTCAAGATAGCCTCAACCTTGGTTGGATCCATGGTGATGCCTTTACCGGAGATGACATGCCCTAACTAGTGAATCTTCGATTGATAAAAAGACAATTTGGACAACTTCCCATATAGTTTGTGCTCTCGCAGACACTGTAGTACCAAGTGCAAGTGCTCATCATGCTCCTCCATCATCCGAGAGTAGATCAAAATATCGTCAATGAATACTTGGATGAACTTGTCCAAGTACTCGTGGAACACCCCGTTCATCAAACTCATAAATACCCATAGGGAGTTTGTCAGTCCAAATGGTAAAAAAATAAACTCGTAATGTATAAACCTTGTCTTAAAGGCGGTCTTAGGGACATCATACTCAATCTGTAACTAGTGATACTCTGATCGCAAATCGATCTTTAAGAACATCATTGTGCCCTTCATTTGATCGAACAGATCATCACTCCTCGGCAATGCATATTTATTCTTGATCATGGACTTGTTCAATTGACAGTAGTCAATGTAGAGCCTCCACGACCCATCCTTATTTCGTATGAAAATAATAGGTGCACCCCATGATGAGACACTAGGACGTATAAGTCCTAGGTCTAGCAATTCCTTCAGTTGCATTCTCAACTCTTGTAGCTCCGGGGTTGACATCCGATAAGGCATTCTAGCTATCGGTTCAGTTCCTAGTTTTAGGTCTATAGTAAACTCCAATTCCCTCTCCAGCGGCATCCCAGGTATATTCTCTAGAAATACGTCCGCAAACTCTCTCTCACCACCGAAAGGTGTTCTAAACCTTTCGCTATTCCCTTCCTGTTTAATGCAAGGATTGCATAAATCTTGCACCCATTGAGCATGCTCTTTCGTAGTTGTAAGGAAGAGATGAACCTCAGGGAAACTCCCTGGTTCCATCCTACAATCACACGTCTTTGTCCCTCATCTTTGTCCATAGCTCAACCGTTCTATCTTACAGTTGAGTATTGCCTCATGCGAGTCCAACTAGTCCATACCAATTACGACATCATAAGATCCAAAGATTGTGATATACATGTTGGCCCTGGTGAAAAACTCTCCAAGGTTAAGGAAACAGCCTGTAAACTTTCCTCCAACCTTTTGTTGGCTCCTGAAGCCATCTCTACAAAAAAAAAAAAAATACACTCATCTTGTTCGACTGCCTTTACCTTAATCCTTTTAGCGCTGTACCAAAAATGAAACTCTCGGTAGCACCAGGATCTATCAAAATACTAAGGGTCTGGTTAGCAATGACACCTAACATCTCGACCACAATTGATTGATGCTCTTCCTGGCAGTTATTCATCACTGCATGAATCTGATGGGCCTTGCCCAAAAAATCCGACGGTAGTGGGTCCGACTGATCCAATAATGTCGGCCCTTTCCTCTAGGCAGGAATGCTAGTAATGTGGAACCCCATAATCCAACGCACTTTCCTTGGTCCAGTATTCCTGGTACCCATAGTAGAGGCTGAATTCTAACAATAAGGCCCAATTCGAACTCATTGACCTTAAGTTTTTGGAAAAATATGTGGAGCATACTTAAACACTCTAAAATAGGCCTCGCACTCTGGAACCATGTGACTGACTTGTCATAAGGTTTCGAACTCATTGAGTTGACGCTCAATGAATTCCTCAGAAATATACCTCTCTTGGAACTGTTTCTCGAACCATTCTCATGACACGTCATCTACGATCATGTTCAAAAGTGGTAGGAGTGTCTTCTACCATAGAAGAGTGCTCCCTTTCAGATAAAGGACCACCATGTGGAACTTCATGTTGGAGGTCATAAACATGAAGCGTGAAGCACCACGCCTTTCTCTACAACCATGCTTTGATGACACTGTCGTTTGTGACACTCGTGGACGCTAAAACTCAACTCTCTCTAGTCCTTGGTTGAAGAAAACGGTACTTGCTAGGGAGTGTTGTGGACCCTCTAGGGTACAGGTGTCGTTGCCTTAACTCAGTACCGATGGTTAATTAAGGCTCTTTGATAAAAATTGAAAGGGACTTGTCAAACCATCATCATCCCTTAACACAAGCGAACCCAACCCAAGGATTGGTTCTTCCCCTTTTGGGGGTTCGAATCCGAGGGTGCGAGAAATTCTTGAGGCATCACACTTCTTTCCACGACACGACTTTGTGACCTCTGAGGCGTCCTCTAAAGGTGATCCCGCAAGGACACACTAAGGTTTTCCATTAATGCAAGGGTTAAAGCTCACAGGTTTACTGCAGTGGAAAGCCTGGCGATCCACAGTCACAGGGTTAAACCTGCTCTAATACCATATGTAATGACCCTAACATTACGACTACCAGTGACACAGAGAGTGCAATTTTTTTTTTGTTTGAAGCAGGAAAGTGATGACGACACACAGTCGAACCACAGAACCTGACGACGAGCAACTGCCTGCAGATTAGGCCACCGACAAAAATGACTCTACATGCTGGCACATCCAACAACTGGTCGAAAGTATGAAAAATAAAAAAGGGATGACTACCCACCCGACATAGACACGACGACGCCTAGAAGCTAAAGGACAACATCTCTTATGTTAACTACATGCACATGAACTCTAACTCCTAATCTACCTCAACCATCAACATGGACTGTGTTGGAAAACTAAACAACAATCAACAAGAATAATCCTAATCTCAAGTGCAAGGCATCATTCAATTGACTCGTTTCACACATTCCATTTATTACTGTCACTCTTGATACCGTAGTTTTGGGTGCATTGCTTAAATCCGTAAATAGTGGTGCGATGACTCTAAATACTAAGCTAGACAACAACATACAAGGAAACCAAGGTTAGTGACCACAGAAGGTGATGCATTCTTTTAAAAGTGAACTTACCATTCCATAGGTGACAAGGGGGGGATTTCCCCAACCACAGTATCGAAGGGCAATTAAAGTGGATACAACCATAAGCCACCAAGTTTGTTAAAGATAGTTTACAACTTAAAGTTCATCATCGATTTTTGTTTGGATTCCCGCACTATTAGAATTCCATCAATTATGATCATAGGAGTATTGAAAGTGAATACTATTATTTAATGAAAATGAGGGTGACTACCATCATTTATGATTAGCGAGGTGATTAAAAGGTGGAAGCCAAGTGGGTGCCATTATTACACAACCCTTTTGTCTAAAAAGAAAGGGGATTATATATCATTGTCCAAATTATTAAAATGTTATCTGTTATTACAGTGATGTCTATCATTAATTCGTTGTCTATCAAAGGTAAGATAAAGTTGTCTAGAACTCCATGTTATCACTGCATAAACTGGTATCTCTATGTAATTAACTTAAAATACAAAGCGTTGTCCATAAAGATCACTATCTAAAACAATACAATATGTGGTCTATAGAAATTTCTGACTAATAAAATCGTTGTCTGAATAGATTATGGATGGAAACATGGTCAACACAGTGAGAATTGTCACGTTATCGATTCCATAAACCCTGTTGTAATTCACCTTCAACGCTGACATTCTAATGCAACGGTGACATTCACATCAAAGGCATTGATATCACTGTCTGTCAACTTAGAGGTAATGTTGTCTACCTAACGTGCAGAGGTAAAAGTTGTCTCTCGAATAAGTTGTATAGCATAAATGATATTATCAATCCTTACAGTACCATGTTTACACAACCACTCGAAGGCTCGACTAAAACACAGTCACAAATGCCACCAAGGACCGTCACAATTGTTGCCCATACACAGGCATAATTGTTGCTACAAAATCACCATCAATCAATTAAATTCGTTGCTTCCCAGTAATGATACCATAATAATCTGTTCATTCAACCATCCAATCAATGAATAAATTCTCTAGACACTATATATAAATTCGTTGATATTAAAGTCCAACAAAAATGTAGTCCTTCAAGAAATTGGTTGTCAATTGACATCATAAATTCCCTACCATTAACATTAAATACATTGTTGTCATAAGAAAATAAATCACTTTGAATGTCTTTTACAAAATCTCCAAGACATTACAAACAGGCCGACCCTTAATCGCTTGTGTCATCATAATAGAAGGTTGGGTTTAACATAAACATAGTTGTCAATAAAAGGACAATTCACAGCCTGTAATTGTATAAACAAGGGCCAATTCGTAGGGAAAAATCCTCGGTTTAGGTAGTGTGAAATGTCAAGGATTGACCGGGTGAGGAGTAAATGATATGTAGAGATAATCCTTAATAAATTGCCCAAATAATTTGCTACTTATCAACTGAGAATACACACATTTTGCTTCCCAATTGTACTAACAAAATAGGTGATTCCCGTCTTCTCCAAAAGATAACAGTCAGAGATCAATAATAATCAAGGGACAAATTAGCTTTCTTAACAGTTTAAATTGAAATAGAAATCACTGGCCAAGTAGATAGAATCACAGGCCCCCAATTCACCTCTAGGGACAGGTTAAATGACAATGAAATCAGATCGCTGGCAGGTGTAAAAACGCAGGCTGAAAATTGACATCACTGTTATCCAAATCCATAGTACCCAATAAATGTCGACTTGGAAGTTTAAGTTTTTTTTTTTCATTTTCCAATATGCCCAACAACGCAGATTGAAATTAGATTATTTTTCATTCCAGGATACCAGTACGAGAGAAATTTGCAGACTGATAATAAATCCTTTCATTTCCAGGGTACCAATAAAAATTGCAGACTGAATTAAATCCTAGACTGAGATTAAATCTTTTCATTACCAGGATATCATTAAAATTGCAGACTGAAATGAAATTATTTACATTACTAGGATAACAATCCAAGTAGACAATAGTAAGGGAACGCAAGGGTCCATTGGGAGAGGTCATTGACAAGATCGCAGGCAAAACCAACACGACGCAAGAATTCCATACGTAGAGGTACTTTTTCTAGAGGGCGCAAGACAATAAACTACCAAGGAAAACAACAGAGGTAGACGACGGATGGGTTCTTCCTTCATTTCACCATCCTCACATAGAAAAGCAGGGCGTTGAGATCCATAGGTCTTTTAATGCTAAGGAGACAACCGTAGATTAGGCTTTTGGTTAACTGCTTAGGTGAGGACTGGTGAGCTAGGGATGAAGGGAAACGGCACGATGGTCTCCATCAAAACACCACTGGTGGTTAGGACATGCGGGGAAATTAAGGTCATGGGAAACCAACCAATCAATCAACTAGGCCATAAAAATTTTAGTCCTGAATCTAGACCACCAGTTTACCTACCCAAAATAAACATGCAAATCCAAATCATAAATCCTACAAAAATCTACCATACAAATGAAGAAAGCGTACCATTGCGTGATCACCTGCTCTGAGTGGATGTCCCGCGTGCTCCGTGCATCTCCCACTTGCCGACCGACGAGAGTTCACTGGTACCTTCCAGGCAATGCTAGGGGTACTCTTCTTCCCACTTATCCCCCCAAGCCGCAAAGGGGCCACACCCTCACTGTCCAGAGATTTCAACTAGCTCTCATCTTGCCTCATAAGGCTGATCTACCACTCCTCACCGAGCTGGGTATCCCAACTCCCAGAAGTTAAATCGGTCAAGTAGATATTTCTACAGCGTAACGTTACACAAATAGCAGATGATCCAACCTCCATCTCCTCCCTTCATTATATAGAGTTTTGTGGTTCCTTACTTTCCAAAAATCTCATTTAGTTAAGTTTTTTAAAATTTAATTCCTAAAAATTCCTCCCCGTACAAGTGTCACCCATCCCCTCCATTCCTCCATAAATTAATTTCTTTAATTAATTAATTATCTTTATTTCCAACACCCACCTAGAGTTACTCCTAGAATCGCTCCTAGGTGTCCTCAAATTCTCTTACAGGTTTTAATGATTTTCCCCACTATTAATTTGATAGTTTAGTTTAAATTAGAAAGCTCTTAAATGGTAGATACTTTGCTTAGTTTGACTTTCCTCTTTTTCCCTTTTGTTTCCTCTTTTTTTTCTTTTTGTGTTTTCCTCTTTTCCTAGTTTCCTAATATTTTAGATTTTTCCCTCTTTCCCCTTTTTATTTAGAACTCAAAAAGGCATGTGTGGAAATTAACCCCCTTTTTCCCTTTTCTCATTAAATTAATATATTTTAAATTATCATAAAATAATAAAACGATTAATTCCCTTTTTAAATTTTAATCCAACATATTTTTTTTTATGAAACAATTAATTTCTTATTCCCTTCATGTTACAAGATTTAACGAAGATCATAATTATTAATTATGTTGTTTCTATTTTTATTATTTTTATTATATTTTTTTATAGATAGATAAAATCTTACCACTAGCATAGTTTAGACTTAAACCTTAAATTTTTGTGATGGGCAACATTTTATTAGGGAAAATGTTTTTTTTTAATTCTTATCATAGTGTTCATCCTAAGGCTGACTAGGTTCGTTCAATTATCAAAACAACGTGACGTGCCCTTTAGGACGCACTAGGTGCTCCAAGGGTGCCACTTGTCCTAATTTGTTTCCCTTGTGTGACGTGCCCTTCAGGATGCACTACGTGCTCCAAGGGTGCCACTAGCCTTAATATGTTTCTATTGTGCGACGTGCCCTTCAGGACACAGTACGTGCTCCAAGGGTGCCACTCGCCTCTTGACTGACTTGGTAGACATCAAAAACCCTTAGAGTCAATACTCCGCTAGGTGAACTTGTGGGAGACTAAGGGCCTCTAAGGAATAAGGCCCCCACCTTATTGCATGCCTTTTAGAATCATCGTGAGCGACTGTCGCAGTCTGCCCTCACGGCATCGTGGGTCCTTTCGAACTAGGTAAATGTTAACCTACAGTTCGAGCCACGACGGTAGTGCTAGTAGGTTGTGGAAGGGATATTGTCCACACCTCTCCTTCAACATCTCTGGTAGTTGTCTTTGACCCCTTTACTCCACATGTGAGTCTGGCCGGTAAGCTATCGTTAGCCTGCATCATCAACAAATCGGGTCAGAATATATCCATATCATATCATCTATTCAGATGCACTAATATCATAGTAATACAATCAAACACCAATGGTACACTCCTTGACTCAATCTGGAGTCCAAGGGGTTCCATCGATGCCTCTGCATCCTCAAGGTCCAAAATCCTGCATACTCAATAAAACCGAGCAATAGCACATGGCTATGTTAATATAGTAACACAACATGTCATCAACCCATAACGCCTCATCATCAAAATAAAAAGTTTTAATAGCATAACTATCCGGATCACTTGCGAGCAAGTGTCCTCAAAGAATAAGTTCACTTAGTGCGTCAGAGCAGGATGTTACAAAAAGAGAACTTGTTAATAAAAGTGGAAAGGGTAGTTGTAAAATTATGATAGAATTATTCAATGTTGTTCTTATAAGTTAGGATGTTTAATTTACTATTTAAATGATTTTAGAAAATGTCAACTTTACTTTTGTCAAAGCGCAAATTCCTTTGATTATTAGAATTCTCTTCAATGGTGCTCCTATGCGTGGAAAAATTTAGAGTTAGGGTTAAACGTTTATGATCAGAGATAGGCTCATTGTCATTTAAAACATCAAAATTTGTTATTTGGTTGGAAATAGAGATATCAGATATCACATAATCGGCAACACTGCTACCTAGCCCATGAATACAGGACATCTGGTTGGAGTTTTGACACTTCATTACTCCATTGAAAATTATTAGGTCTTGAGAGCTACAGAGCTTGACCAACTCAGTACCAAACAAATTCTCAATTAGGTCTTTAGAGCTTCTTTTGTAGCTATTAGACAAAACACGGTCCTCATCTAGACATAAAGAATTATGGTTGGAATCATTACTTAAAATATTATCTTGTTTAGTTGCAGTCCTAGAATTAAAGTCTCCTAGGAGGAGGATATTACCTTCATTTTTTAAATTATAAATATCTTGTTCTAAACTATTATAGGGACAATTTTTATCTAGATTATTTTTCTTATAAAAATTTGAGTTAATAGGTGCAAAATAACAAATTTCTATATACATATTCTTAGCATTGGTGTCTCGAATTTCTATCCAAATGTATTGATTAAGAGGGTCAATCTTATGAAGTTGAAAGTGAGGAGAAATGCTCTTTCTAATATAACAAACTATGCATCCTATCCCTCTATGGTGGGATTTTTTGTTCCATGCCGACCATAAGACAAATCCTTCCATGTTAGGGACCTTAGACTCCCCATGCTCCCAAGTTTCATGTGGACAAATAATATCAATATCACTCGGGATCCACCTTCTCATAGGACATTTGTATCATGAAAGCCATCAAAATTCCAGAAAAGGATCCAGAGTGTCTCAAATTCCTATTTATTATTATCCTTCTCATCTCTATCCCTACCAATAGCTTTTCGATTTCTAATTATTTCCCATTTTCCGTTTTTCTTGGCTTGTTTTACCTTTTGAACTTCCTTCCTTAATTCAACTAGGTCTTCGGGAATGAGGTCTTCAATTATAAATTTTCATGACCCTTTTAAGCTCATATATTTACTAAGTATGCTATATTTATGGTAAGTACAACTTACTTTGACACGAATCAACCTATCTTTGTGATCAATTAATTTTCCTAGCCTCTTTGCTTCTATGAGCTATGTTGTATCAATTTCTGATTTATTTTTTAATTTTTATTTTACTATCGCTAGTGTATCCTCCTGTTGTTGTTATTTATACAAAAAATTATGAGGTTAAATGATTTTTTGCTACCCTCATGGCCCAGTTCGATTAGCTTATTCAATTCCTCTTTGATGGGTTTGATATCCAATATGTTTTCCATATTAGTGAGGGTCAAATGATTGGTTAGTTTTTCTTCTAGCTCTTTAATCCTATCTCTCAAGTTGTGATTTTCTTCAACCCCTCATTTTTGGGTTGATTGTTTATGTTTTTCATTTCTTGAATTCTATCCTTCATTTTGTGCATTTCACTCTTGAGCCCTAAGAATCTATCCTCTATTTGAGTTTGAATGATATCTTTAATTTTTTTATCAATCATTGTCTCTATCTCTACTTGATTTTTACATCTCTTTATTCGCTCCTTTTTTCTTTCTAACTCTATTTGGATTTTGACATCTTTCTCTTCTCTTTTTTTTTTCTACTGGTTCCATATAATTTTTTGTAGGGTGATTTTGGTGGGCCCCCCCTTGTTAGGATGAGTTTTTGGAATAGGTGGTGGAGTGCTCATATTGAAAAGAAGAGAAAAAAGATGTAACAATTATTATTATGGATTGACTTTAGCTCTCAAATCAACTTTTACTTATGAAACTTAAAATAAAAAAAATAAAAAAATATATTTAAATACTTTACTTAAAATTAAAATTGAATCAAAGTAAAAAGTGACTCGCCTCATTTCAGATGTTCAATTGCTCAACCTTTTGAAGGAGCTAAAAATAATTTCCGAAAACCACATAACTACAAAGATTATTCTGCATAAAAATTTAAAAAAATGCATATAAGTAGTATTCTCGTTCAAAATAACAGGGAAATAATTTCAAAACCGCATGGGAGAAATATTATTCCCGTTCAAAACAACAAATTTCAAAAAACCTCAAAGAAGTCTTAGAAAACTATAATAATAATATAGTCATATATATATATATATATATATATATATATATATATTAATAATATATCAATAATCATACATATATCAATAATATTCATAATATTAATGATATGACTATATTAATATTCATAATATCAATGAAAACATTTGTTAATAAGCATTAATAATATTATTAATAACCATTAATAATGATTTATATTATATTAATCCCTAATATCAATAATATAATATTAATCATTTTTTCCTCTAATAATGTATTATTAATAAATCTAACACTAATTTTAATAGGATATGTTAATACATTGAGATATGATAATCGACATTGTTAATTTTAAAAAGATATGTTCATGACATTGTTAATTTTAAAAGGATATGTTCATGATATTTTTCATGATAATATTAAAGTATTATTAATAGTTATTATTAAATAACAATAATAATTAATACCCTTATATATTATTAATGGCAACATCTTACTATATATTTGAAAACATTTAACAACATAATGATATAATTCTAACTACTATATTAATGATGTAATACTAATGATATAATTATTAATAACTAATATTCATAATATTAGTGAGATTAATTATTATTAAGATATTAATATTATACCTTTATAATAATATATATATAAACATATTATATTATTATTATTAATATATTGATAGTCATATATATTACAACATTTCTTAATAATTTTTTTTTTTTTTTTTGTTAATTTGTGCGGGATCTGTTGGTTACAACCGCGACTGTCAAAATCATCCGGGATCGCATCCGGCCTGAGCCACACCAACTCTTAACATGGTTGGATTTTTTTTCCCGACAGGTTTCGAACCGGTGACTTTAACATCACAAAGTGGCTTAACAACACACTCCGTCACCAACTGTCCTACACCTAGGAGACCACATTTCTTAATAAATATTATTAATATTATTAATAATCATTAATAATGATTTATATCATATTAATTTTTAATATTAATAATATAATATTGATATTTTTTAATATAATAATATATTATTAATAAATTTAACACTAATTTGAATAGAAATAATCTTAACTCTAATTTTATCCTATTCCAATTTTTTGGAGTTATTGTTTATGGAAAAAAGCTTTATGTTTATGACAAAAAGTTTTAAAATAGAAAATAACTTTTGCTTATTTGCAAAAAGAAACAAATGAAGGAAGAAATTATTACCATTAAAAAATTCCATATAAAGTTCGTGGCAAATTCGAGCTAGCTCACATTTAAGTATTGATTTGAATACAATATATCTATTGGCTCGCTGCTTCAAATACATTTCGTATTTATATGTTTGTTGTTGGGCTTAAAAAACTTCTAATTAACTCCCATTGTGTTAATTGATTAATTTCTTATTAATTGTGTAAAGGTTAATTGATTAATTTCTTATTAATTGTGTAAAGGTATTTGATGTATCAAATATATTATTTATTTTGATTTTATTGATGATTTTTTGGAATTTTTTAGTGCAAGATATTAAGTTATTTTTTATAAAAATGATAATTTATATTAAATCAAAACCATGGATTTATTGGTTCTCAGAAGTACATATTAACTTAGAATGCCAGATTGTTAAACTGTTTGATGAAATCTTCCACCCATATATTCTTCCTTTTTTTTTGTGAGTTTCTTTTACATGTGTATGTATTGTATGTATTGAGTATGGTTTTATATAATCTGTAACTACATTTTATATAAGTGTATTTCTCTCAACTCTTCCAATAGTTGGATAGAAGAACACAAATTTAAATTCTTTTCATTTATTTAAGCATATTTTCTTCAATGAAACTCCGTAGAAGTCAAAATTATGGAGAATTGAAGATAATAAATGTGTGGATTATAATGGTTAAATTTGTGTTTCTCGGGAGGCTCATCCTTAAACGTATAGTGAGGGAAGAATCATTAAGCATAATAAAATCATGTTACAAAATTCTTATTCACACATAGTTTTGATATCAACATAGTGAGTAAAACACAATTATTGAAATCGAGCCCAATTACAATGATTCATAGGTTGTCTCAAAATCCTGGACGAAATTCTGGTCTATAAAAGGCATCCAAGCTCCTGCATATTTTCATATTGAGAGATGTTTCTTCCTTTGCGGTGTGGTTGAGGACTAGGAAGAAAAGGTGAGGTTTTGGCACATATTTCGCCCCCTTTTAGGTCTTACTTTTTCAGATGAGGATGGAACCCTGCCTAGCTCGGCACTGATAAGTATTGTATGTGGAAATTCAATTTACAGGAATTCAATCCCAATAAAAACTTGCATGTCATTGATTTTATTGAGATTCTGCATCATTCTACAACAACTCAAGATTAACATATATATTAGTATTAGATAAATAAATGTAAAACCATCCATTTCGAAATTTAGGAGAACTGATAATAAAATAGAAACCATCGCCAGCCTTTAGGCCTTTAGAAAAAGGCATAGGATTTTAATAGAACGATCGAAGAGAATGAAACAAGAGTCGATACATGTTGTTGAAGCTACTAGTAAAATCATGTAAGATATAAATAAAATCGTGAATCTATCTAAATCTTAAAATCGTTTAAGGTACGAATAATAGCTTAAATATAAACTCTAACCCTAGATCTAAAATAATGTACCATTTGTACAACCTGCATGAGGTCAATGAACCTTGTAAAGGTCAATGAAGAGAAACATTAGCCATGAAAAGAGATTGAGAATAATAACAAATTTTGTAACCAAATGCAAGGAAGAACACGAAGCACGGAGGGAGATGTGCATCACAATTAAAAATGCATGTACCCACCTGGTAAGGTAATAGTGCTCCAAAACAATCGACCTGGTAACTCCACAAGGAAACAATGCTCCATAATGCTCGACCTTGTAAACCACGCTTGAATTCACAAGAAGGGAAATGAGCGCATCATAGTAAAAACCAACAAATGTCCACCATGTAAGGAGAGAGTGCTCCACGCTCCACCTAGTCATGCATGATTTTAAGCTTACATTGAAATTGAAATCATGTTAAACGTGGCATTCAACCATGCCACGGTTCACATCCCTCAAATTTAAAAAAAGTTAATTAATATGTAAAGGTTAAAGGTTAGGTAATTTTGGTTATTAATTAATATGTAAAGGTTAGGTGATTTTGGTTATATTTGTATAAGTATAATTAATGGTAGTTGAAAATTTGGGTTAGTAATTTATTAATTTTAAAAGGTAAATTGAAAATCTAAATAGGTTAACTAAATAGGTTAACTGATGTATTTATAAATGTAATGAACTAAATAAGTTAACTGATGTATTTATAAATGTAATTAAGTTATGAACATCAAATCTGATTCATTGATTTGATTCTTGAACATAAAATTGAAATTTGTAATTAAGAGGTTCATTAAACCATTAATTCCAATAGGTGTTACATTATATAGGTGTTGTGAGATTCAACTTATTCCAAACTTAAAGAAAAAAGTTAAGAAAATATCAAAAACTATATCTAACAAACCCCAAAATAATTCTAAAATAAGCCTTAATTACACTCTTTAATTCCACTTAATAGTTAGGAACAAAAATTTGTAGACCTTCCAAAGTTTTCTGAAAAGTCCTGATTACCTCTCAGTATAACTACGGAGTTCAAATATAATCTTATTCATGGAGCGACCGTCCATTTCTGGTTCCCCTAACTATTTTGGCGAAGTCCTGATGACTTGTCATCCTATTTATGTAGTGACAGTAGATCTATGCTACGCCATTCATATGTACTATATTCACAATTGCAGTTCAGACACCCTCTTTGTCGACAATAATCTTTTCCTCAGCGTACCATCGGCGACAATATCTGAGTGGATTCCCTTGCTCTATCTCGAACTCCTGGTAATGTTGTCGTTCATTATTTGGTCCTATCATAATCTTCTTTGTTCATTTATCGACGATGCTATAATAGTCTACATCATGACCAACTTTGCAATGCTCTGCAGCTGTTGGCAGCAGTACGTAATGGAATGAAGCTCAAAGTAATGGGAAGTACTGTATACAACAGTACATTCGATGGCATATATTTCACAATAATAACCCATTCTTACCGGGTAAGTTGAAGTTTGCTTGATGCTTAATTTTTCAAGAAGAAACCAGGAAACGAGATGCTCTTTTTCATGTTAAAGTGGTATTTGTATCGCATAGAAAGCTCATTACGTACTCTTGTCAGGATCAATGTAAACCACTAGTTTGGAGTCTTGGACCGAGTCTAAAGTCAGGCAACAACGTAATCCCTGTTTTTTCTTTAGTCTTTTTCTGTTTTAAAGGCACTACATGTCTAGATGAGCAAGTATAGTTATTTGCTTCATATCAGTTGATTATGTAGTCGTCCTCAATGAGCTTGTAAAACAATCACTTGTTCGGACATATAGTCTGCCTCGGAGAGTTTGTACAACGATTTTTAATTTTGAAGCCACACGAGGGCCGTGCCCACCAAGATCATACTCTGCATTTGACGAATTCTAAATATATTAATATATATTCCAAGGTGATCTTTATGAGGAAAACTGAACTCTCATGAGCACCAAGGCCACCAAGAACATACTCTGTATTTTACAAGTCTTAAATATATTATCATATTTTACTATCTTATTTGTTCGAGGAAAAGCTACAATCACTAGTAGGTAGACAAGGGAAACGACAGTTGCAAATCTCGAAGTTTTGAATGGTTTATGGATCTGAACCAAGAACCTCAGATCGCAGCAACTAGCATAAAATGCAGCACGATGTTATCTCCTTATCTGCAACTACAAGTATGCACCATTAAATCCATAGTCATAACTCATCTTCAAGCAAAAACTGACTCTATTAGTTAATCATCTTTATAAGAATACACATTTTCAGTGTGAAAGATGTGGTTGCCTAATTCAGAAATTTAATTATAAATTTAAAGTACAAATTATGATAAAATCTTGATGAAGGTATTATGTAAACACTGACTCTATTAGTTAATCTCATTTATAGGCATACACTTTCTTAGTCTAAAAGAGGTGCCGAGGTGCCTGCTTCATTCAGAAATTATAAATTTAGGATTACACTTTTTCAATGTAAAAGAGGTGATTGCATAATCAAAAATTATAAATTTAAAGTACAAATTATGATAAAATCTTGATGAAGATATTAAGTAAAGACTGACTCTATTAGTTAATCTCTTTTATAGGCATACACTTTCTTAGTCTAAAAGAGGTGCCTCCTCCATTTAGAAATCATAAATTTAAACTACAAATTCAGATAAAATTTTGAATCACGTAATCATGGAATGATATCTTTTAAATTACAGATTATCAATTTTTTTTTAACAAGGTGACCCTAAAATGATATAGTAGTCTTAAACATTAACTATATTTTAAATAAAACACTGAATATACAATCATTGAAAGACAATATAGATATTTAACAATAGTCTTAAACCTTAATTAAATCTTAGAACAATAACTCTAATTTAATAGTTCTATATGTTAAATATTGGCATTCTCTCTAGTATAGA
>JASDQU011103363.1:0-30249 GCA_032191745.1 Picea mariana
GTCGAGAACAATTTCTTTATGTTAGAATATAATTACCACTGTTAGTTGATTTTGGAGAGTTCTAATTTTAGAGAGTTGTAGAAGAGTTTCAATTAGATCCAGTTAGTTGAAAAAAGATCTAGAAGAGTTGAGTTCTTAAAGTCTATTATCAGTAAATCTGTGTGTATCTATATTTTCCTTCTGAAGCAATGAATGAGTCAAGATTTAGAGCCATAACTCTTGTATTCCATTTTTTGTTGTTCGTGCATAAGTTTATATAGTCGTAGTTGTAAGTAATTCACCCCTCCTTCCTTCGAATTTGTATCCAAGCCAAAGAGGAGGCCGCAGAGCCAGAGAGGGGGTTACAGAAAATTGTGAGGAGGCTTCAGATCGCAAGAAATAATTTTCACCAATTCGTTGAGGACCAAGAGAACTATCGTTGTTCGCTGCAAGAGTTGAGCCCTCTATTGAAGGTGTAGCCACCTATTGAGATTGTGCATACAAATATTTGATTCAATGGAATTGAAGGTGTCGATGAATTTTTTATGGCGATTATTTGAATAATTTCACTCTTCTTCCATCTATAATTAGTTTCCAAGCCATAGAAACCAACTAAGGTAGATTCCGCAAAGAGATTGGAAGTGGAGGATTTGAGGAATTTTCTCTAGAAAAATATGGCTTCAAGCAACAGCCTTGCAAAACCACAGATCTGAATTCTCATAGGGAAGAATTATGAAGTTTGGGAAATCAAAATGAGGACATTATTATGTTCTCAGGATGTTTGGGATCTTGTAGTTCATGGCTATACAAAACCAACTAATCACGCAACTGAGAAAGCCTTAACAAATGCTCAAAAGGATCATGTGAGAGGCAACATGAAGAAGGATGAAAAACCACTCTATCTCATCCAGAATGACTTGGATGAAAGTATATTTTCCAAGATATCAACAGTGAGATTCTCAAAGACAACATGGGACATCTTGCAGACCAACTAGCAAGGAATTACCGAGGTAAAGGCAATCAAGTTGTAGACATTAAGGATAAATTTTGAGAATCTGAAGATGAAGGAGTCAGAGTTAGTAGACCAGTTCATGACCCAAGTGATGAACATTGTAAATCAATTAATGATGAATGGTGAAGAGATTGCAAATCAGAAAGTGGTAGAGAAAGTTCTTAGAACCTTTCCTAAGAAGTTTGATGCGGTGATTGTAGCCATTGAAAAGTCCGAGGACTTGACACAACTATCAGTAGATGAGTTTTTGGGATCCTTGCTATCCCATGGATCCATACTGAACATATATGATGATTCTTTGGAAAATGCATTTAGATCTCATGTATCTTTCTCAAGAGATAGAGGGGTATCAAGGTCAAGAGGCAAGGGAAGGAGCACCATAAGAAACATCAAAGAGATAGTTTAGAAAAATAAAGGGCGCCAGATCTAAATTCTCATATCTTAAGGGGGAGAAATAACAAAATCTCACAGCCAAATCAAAGGTATGGAAAATCCAAAGTTAAATTTTTTTATTATAATGAATTGATTCATTATGCATATGAATGTAGGAAGAAGAAGGCTGACCTTAGCATACATGATGAAAAATATTCTAACACCTCTAAGAACTATGAAGACACGTTATTCCTTACTTGTAATGTTGCTCAAGAGACTTCTAATGATATTTGGTTCTTAAATAGTGGGTGTAGCAATCATATGACAAGAGACATAAGATTAATTTCAAATATGGATGATTCAATAAGCAATGAAGTCAAGTTCGGGTCAGACAATATTATAAAAGATATGGGAAAAGGAATGGACAACATTTGAACCAAACAAGGTCAGAAAAGGCACATACCATATGTGTATTATGCCCCAAGTTTGAAACATAATCTTATTAGTGTTGGCCAACTTACAAAAAAAGGGTATGATGTAATCTTTAAGGGAAATGATTGTTTCATATATGATAACCCTCCCAGTAAGATGTTGATTGCTAGGGTGAACATGACAAAGAATACAATGTATCCTCTTTCAATGAATTATGATAGACATGATGTATCATTTTCCCATAAGACAACATGTTTGGATGAGTTTTGGTTGTAGCATTTCAGATTTGGTCATCTACATTTTGGTGGTCTAAAAATATTGTAGTAGAAAAAGATGGTTGAAGTTTTGCCTCCCATTCAAGAGCCAACTAGTTCATGTGATAGTTTCATTCTAACAAAGCAACACATGGAAAATTTTCCTAGAGGGGTGTCTTATGGAGAAAAGGCAACATTAGAGCTGGTTCACACAGATTTATGTGGTCCAATGTAGACCCAATCACTAGGAGGAAGTTACTACTTCCTAACCTTCATAGATGATTAAAATAGAAATACTTGGGTGTACTTTCTTGCAAATAAATAAAAAAATTTTGACAATTTCAGAGAATTCAAGGTAGTGGTGGAGAAGCAAAGTGGTCATTAGATTAAAGTGTTAAAATCAGATAGAGGAGGTGAATATAATTCAAATGTTTTTCATGATTTCTTCAAGTAGCAGAGGATCAAAAGACAATTTACAGCAAAGTATACACCTCATCTTTGGATTAATCCTTTATGGATCATCCCTTGGTGGAGAGAGAGCTCAAATGTAGTCCTTCTGGTGTCTGAAGAATTATCACTTATGTGAGAGCCTTAAGGCCACTTCGGGTTTCATCCCTGTAAGGGGCACGTGCCACATTTTGTGAGAAGATCCTAATCAATGTCTGAATGTAAGGGATGATGCAAAGATAGAGAGGCCTGCACTGCAAAGCAGCTAGGCTAGGAGAAGAGAAAGATAAACATGATATATCTTTGTAAGTGCAGTTCGCAAGCCTAAAGCAATTATTAAATTCTTAATAAAGAAGCTAGTCATTGTGGGCATAGCCCATAGTTGGGTGAACCAAGTTAAATTATGGGTTACATGTCTTTTATGTGATTGCTGGTGAATTATGTTTGGATGAATAGAAAAATATATTTGTCTTATGTTTAATCATTGTGCAATAATCATGATTGTTACATCAATGAGTGTATGCATTACTATGGAATATAATGATAGTATGAATCAGAATCACTAAGTAGGTAATACAAAACAAGGACAAAATTGTGTGTACAAAACAAATAGGGAAGAATGAACAGAATGATCACCTCCCATTCCCTCACTATTGTATAAACCTGGTTCTTGTAGTCCCAATAGATACTTGGAGTGAGACTTCATTTGCGAAAGAAAGTGATGCCAAAAGGGCTGGTGTCTGATGGGTTTTGTTGGTCATAGACAACTCAAAACTAGGGTCTTACAAACCACGCACAAAACCAACAAATGTTTCTGTTGTCGGGACCTAGAATTTGTGATTAATGGAATTTTTTGGAGTCTGAATAAGAAGGAGATCTCATAATGGTTGGAAAGGAAGGAATGTGAATTTGCTTGAAAAGAGAACAAAAACTCTCAGATGAGTGACAAGCAATGGATGCAAAGCTATGTGTACACATAACGACATGAAATTTTCTTTGGCGAATTTCCAATTGTTCTGACTGAGTGGCTAGAAAGATTAGTGGAGAATACTCGAAGGTACATAACTGCAGCGCCGAGGAATTGGACTCTTGAGTTGGTAAGACAACTAAATTATGTAAGTAACCCAACTACTCGTGCAATTGATTTTTGGTTGGATAACATACTAGGAGGATATATTATAGAGTTTTCATTAGATTGTATCCAATCATACAATGTCACAGAAAGGGATTTTTTGAAAGGTCCACATGGGAGGTTCATGAAATCATTGGGTACATGGATAAATATGTTGTTATGTGACAATTTTGCGATGAAAATGCAATCTAAATGATAAGGGGGCTTGCACACATAGGAGAACCGGGGGATAACAAGAGGATAGTTTAAGAGCAGGAGAGAACGAAGGAAATGATGAAGAAGGAAGGGAGGGAATAGGGATGCAAAGGATTGAAGGAGGTATACCATAGGAAGAAGATGAGTTTGGAGAACTGTGCAGAGAAAGAAGGTACAAGAGGAAAAATATTGGGGTTGATAAAGGAGATCTGCATAGTGATCCAGAGGGGAGGGAGCCTTGTGCAATTATATAAATCATGGAAATACCATATATAGGAGGAGAATAAGGAGAATTTCAATATAGTCCAATAATAGAAGAACCGTTAATTCCTACTCAGAAAAGGTCTTTTGTTGAATCCACGACCCCATGTGCATCACCACAATTAGAAATAACAGTTGAAGACTTGTAAAAATAAATTGTAGTTATCAAGGGAGGAGAGAGTAGTAACAATCAGAGAAGTGGAAGTAGTGTGTAGAGTAAGAGAGTCACCCAACACCACCAAGAAGAGGGAATACATAAAGAAACATGGAAGGGGTAGACAACACCCTTAGACTTCCTGAGTTCTAGGGAGTTGGGTCAGAGGACCCAGAGCAACATTTGTTTGTCTGCGATACAATTTGGGCCACAAAGAATGTCTAAGATGAGGCTGTGAAGATTGCACAATTGGAAACAACATTTAGAGGCTGTTTGTTGGTCTGGTACATGAAGCTACAAAGTATAACACCTACAGGGCAGGCCAAAACTTTGGTAGAAATAAGGAAAGAAGTGTTGAAAGAGTTCAAGAAGCCAAAGTTGGAGTCACAGTACATCACATAAATGAAGGAGATTAAACAGGTGTAAACAGAGTCACCGGCGGAAAACTTCGAGGAGTGTAGAACGCTATGGAAAATAACACCCCCAGAGGAATGCCCTCATCATTTTATAACCTATCACAGAAGAACAACAGTGGAACAGACAAACAATCAAGGAACTGTTGTCATGTTACCATGTACAAAAGGAAGCACCGGATGAAGACGATCTGCACAATATTCAAATTGAAGAAGAAAAAGGAGAAAGAGATGCGGAAGGTCCACCCATAGAATCAGAATTCATTTCCACGCCAATCAAAGTAAAGAAAGTCAACATTGGGACAATTGCGAATCCCAAGATGGACAACATTGGAGATTACTGGTACGAGCAAGCCTGTTGGAGGTAGGCCAAAGCGGAAAAGCAAGGCGTTTTTTGGAAAGAAAGCATGCACGAGGAAAGTGACATCTAGAAGAAAGAACAACACGCGTGCATGCGAGGGAATACCTAATGAGGATAGGGTTAGGGTTTGGGTAAGGTATTGTAAATGGATAAAGAGAAAGAAATGTATAAATATAGATACTTAGGTATCATAAGGGGTTGGTTCAGAGATATAATTAGGTATCGTGGGGATTATTGTTGTTGTTGTTTTAGTTATTCATGATTTTATGCAATATGAAATATTTTGTTGTACAATCTATTTTGTGTAAGCTGTTGAGCTAGAGAGGAAAAATGAGGGTACATCTTGAGGATTAGATCGTAGGCTGGAGAGCCTGGTGCAATCTAGTCCGCCTCATATAGGTCTTACCTGACCATGAAGGGTTGTAAGCGCACAACACTGTAGATGCGGAAATACTAGATGAGAGCCAAATATTTGTGGACGTAGCCCAGGAGGGGGTGAACCACGATAACATCTATGTTATGTGATGAATGGATGCATATCTTTATTGTCTTCAATAGTTATTATTATGTTGAATGAATGAGTTGTTATATTTCCTGCTTATTCGTCGATATCAGTATATTGTGTTTACAAGTTATAATAAATGGTTCAATATATATCTCTCTTATCTCACACTCAATCCTAGGCTATAAACGCCTGAGTCTTACAACTACCCATTAAAGTTATTTCGAGTGAGACTGTGCAGTGCATTCTATGTGTTGTGTTTCCTTCTAGTTTACCAGGAGGGCCGATAGTTTTAGAGGCTTTGTTGGAAACCCAAACAGACATGAACCTTGGGTCAATAAACTCAAACAAAAGAGTAAGAAAGAGTTAACCAAAAAATGGTTTTGTTTCTGTTCGTAGTAACTAGACAGGGTTGAGTAGATGAGATAAGTTGAAGACTTGTCAGAGGAAGATCAAGAAAATATTAGGGAAGAGAGAAATGAGCCATTAGAAGGGAATGTTGAGATCGTGGAATCCCACAAAAGAAGAGATTGAAACTTGGCTAAGAACCAAAGAGCTAGAGTTTGCACAGAAAGATAACAGAAACCCTAGAATAACACCCCAGAAATATCTTGAGAAATATGTGCTTATTGATTTGCATCAAGTCTTTTTCTGTGGTTTTCCACATTTGTTGCAGAAGTGGATACTAAGGTTGAAGGATAACCATGCAACGAACCGGATTCGATAGCTAGAGTGGACCCCAATACAGATTGAGCAGTTACAACAGGTGAACAACAAATTCACTTGCACAGTAGACTTTTGGCTTGATAGTATTGTGGCAGGTTTAATCACAGAGTTTGCAGTCGACACATCGAAGTCATACAGCGTAGCGGAGCAAGAGTTTCTGCGTGGACCTTGAGGAAGGTAAATTCGATCGTTGTATACTTATATTAAGATACTACTATATAACAAAGGCGCAATGACTATGGAGTCAGACAACTAAACTTCCTTGTGTGCATGGGGGAAGGGGGGAAGCACTAACAGAAAGATGATAAATGGAAGGAGGAAAGGATAAGGGCAAGAAGGAGGAACCCTTGGACCTGATCATGATGGATGATGACTAGATCCATTGGATATTGGAGACAACTGGAAAGACGCGTAGCAGAGTAGCCTACCAATACAAGGTGAATACCAAGAAGAGAGCCATAGCCGTGAGGGAAGGATTGGCGAGTGATGAGGAAGAGGTAGAGGATCTTCGAGCTGTGGAGAAGATTGAGGAAATATTGTGTGCAACATATGAAAGGAAGACGAGGGGTCCAAGAGCGGGATGAGAAGGCAACAATCATATCCATATTAATGTCAGTGTGGAACCCATAAAACAATGTCTGACTAATACACCAAAGAGAACACCATTGTTTAGACAACTGAAGTTCATAAGAAGTCTGACAGCAGGAAGTACATCTACACAAGGAGAAACAACTGGAGGAGCCAGTTCAGGCATCACTAGTCAAGTATCTACACCACGCAGAGGTGGTAGTTCGACATTCAGAATGGCAGGATACGATCCCAACATTAGGTTACCAAAATTTTGAGGAGAAGCAACAGAAGACCCTGTGAAACACTTTTTCATTTGTGAAAAGTTCTAGGAAGAAAAACATATCACTGATGAAGATACCAAACTTGCGTAGTTAGCTATTACACTAAGAGACCACACATTAGACTAGTACATGAGTTTATATGCAAACAGTGTTGTGGGGACAACAAAGACACTGACAGACATTAAGAAGTTACTGATAAATGAGTTCCAGAAGTCGAGCTCAGAGGATCAATACATGAATGAGATGATATAAGTCCGACAAAAACTTGGAGAGTCTGTTTGGGAAATTGACCAGCGATTCAAACGTTTAAAAGGAAAGTTGAAGTATCTCATGACCGATATGCAACATCGACACCTGTTTTTCAACTCATTACTACCACACTTAAAATACCCATTGCGACAACAGAAGTTCCAGACGCAGGTAGAGGCTCTACAGGAAGCCTTGCAACTGGAATAAAATCAGTATCAGTAGACAAATCCAACTATTGAATAACTAAAGGAGGATTTGAAGAACTTAACATTCCAGCTCAACCATAATAACAATAAGGATAAATGGGAAGTCATTTGGTGTACCACATGCAAGATGGAAGGACACCATAAGAACAAATTCCCAACATTCGCACAGTATATGGCAGCAGGAATGCCAAACTTGTTACCCATAGGAGGACCATGGTGTGAAGTCTATAAGAAACAGAGTCACAACCCCTATCACTGCCCGATGATGCAGAAATAACAGATAGTCCCAAAGAGTTCATATTGCACCTTTTGCAATTCAGTGGGCCATGATGACAAAGATTGTAGAACTATGGAGTTGATGCGTGAAAGGATATCAGATGCATATAGAGTGCAGGTAGAAATGATGACAGGTCAAGCCGCACCATATTTTAATCCAGTTCCATCCCCATACAACACTGTGCAGCAGCAGTATAATACTGTGCAACAACCATTCAATAACATGCAGCCACAGTACAACGCAACACATCCTTAGTACAATACCGCGCAGTATAATCAGGAGCCGCAATATAATGCGTCGAGAGGAGATAGAGTAGGCTACAGAGGTGGAGGACGAGAAAGAGGAGGTTTCGAACGAGGTAGAGGACCAGTGGTGTGTCATAATTGTCAACAATCGAGACATTATGCAAGAGAATTTCCACTTCCACCAGCAACTTGTATGTATTGTTGCGCATCAGACCACGATATAGAAGAATGTCCGACACTACTAGTAAAGATCCAGGAAAAGAGGAACCAAAACAACGAGAATTTTCAGTGGATTTCAGCTGAAGCAAGGGATGAAGGAAGAAACACCAATATAGTTACCCATGGAGGAGCGAAAACAGGAAATGACGTAGCTTAACAAGAACCAGTACAAAATCAATGGATGAAAAAGAACATCGAACCAAGGAAGCAGTTCGACACGCAGAAGGAAAAGGAGATATTTAAGCAATCCTGACAAGAATTCTAGAAGGAAGATATTGCGACGACTTCAACTGCGCAACAAAGTAAGGAAGCACCAGAATACAAAATGCCCCCATTATTGGATCATACCAGCGAAATACATTCCATGGGACAAGTAAGTACAATCAAAGGCTTTTTGCAATCAAGTGTAAAGGTATTAAGTGATCCATCATCTGTGAAAATATTGCAAAATATACTAGAAAAATGTAGCATCGAGATAGAAGGAAAACTAGAACCCAAAACAGTTAATCACCTACACACAAGAAGAAGAACAAGTAGGGAATTTAGACTGAATGCCAACATTGGAGATTTCAATATGGGAGACATCATACTGGATCTAGGATCTGAAGTTAATGTATTACCAAAAAAGACATGGCAATGCATGGGAGAGCCCACATTAGGATATTCACATGTTCAATTGAAACTGGCAAACCAACACAGAGTCCTACCAATAGATAGACTGAAAGGAGTGACTGTAGATCTGGATGGAGTACGCACGAAAGCAAATTTTGAAGTCATTGAAATAGTGGACGACACAACACCTTACATAGCATTGCTTGGTCTGGATTGGGCATTTGACAACCAGGCCATAATCAACTTGAAGACCAGGAAAATGGCATTTGAGTCAGGAGAATACAAGGTCATCGCGCCATTAGATCCATCAGAAGGGGAGAGTTTCATAGAACCCACTTGCCTAAACTTAGAGGAAATCGACCAGTTGTACAGAACAACTGCACGTGATGAGGATTAAGTAAACCCAACTATAGATGGGATACTCAATTGGCGGAGCATTACTTCATGTGCAACACACTCGGATACCGGTTTATAGAACTGGAAATAGAGGCTACACAAAGTAGCCACGAGAAGATGTGCAATAATAGACCGTGTCGTAAGATGGGTAGGCACAAAAATAAGGGAACCACCCAGTTTTCATGGAATAAACGACTTGGAAACATTCTTGACACAGTACGAAGACAAAGTATTAGAGAACCAGAGATTGTTAACACTTGATCTAGCACTCAAGTCCACACCTGCAATATGGTGGGGTGCACACAAAGAAACAATCACAGATTGGTACCAATGTAACCGGTTAGTGCGCATAAGGTTAAGCTCAGAACAAAAAAACAACAAGCAACAGAAGTATGATGGACAAGGGGCACCAGCGGAAAACTTGGAAGAGTGTATAACGCTATGGAAAATGATACCCCCAGAGGAATGGCCTCATCATTTTATACACACTCTAGACAGCATACCAGCGAACTGGTATACAGACCAGGAATTGTGCAAAGGAACCACGACCTGGATGACATTGCAACAGAATTTCACAGTCACTTTCTCATTCGAGCATGAGAACCCCAACATAGATGTCGCTCTTAAAAAAATAAGAGGAGCGATATTCATCAAAGAACCAGAAATAGAACTTATCACAGAAGAACAACAGCGGAACAAACAAACAGTGAACGAACTATTGTCATGTTACCATGTACAAGAGGAAGCACCGAATGAAGACAATCTGCACGATGTTCAGATTGAAGAAGCAGAAGGAGAAAGATATGTGGAAGGTCCACCCATAGAATCAAAATTCATTTCCGTGCCGATCAAAGTAAAGAAAGTCAACATTGGGACAGTCGAGAATCCCAAGATGGCCAGTGTTAGAGATTACTGGGGCAAGCAAGCCTGTTGGAGGTAGGCCAAAGTGGAAAAGCAAGGAATTTTTTGGAAAGAAAGCATGCACGAGGAAAACAACAGCTGGAAAGAAGAATAGCATGCGCGCATGCGAGGGAAGACCTAACGATGGTAGGGTTAGGGTTTGGGTAAGGTATTGTAAACGGCTGAAGAGCCAGAGATGTATAAATATAGATACTTAAGTATCATAAGGGTTTGGTTCGGAGATATAATTAGGTATCGTGGGGATTATTGTTGTTGTTGTTTTAGTTTTGCATGATTTGATGCGATATGTAATATTTTGTTGTACAATCTATTTTGTGTAATTTGTTGAGCTAGATAGGACAAAGGAGGGTAGATATTGAGGGTTAGATCGCAGGCTAGGGAACCTAGTGCAATCTAGTCTGCCTCATATAGATCTTACCCGATCGTGAAGGGTTGTAAGCACGGGGCGTTGTAGATGCAGAAATACTATAATAAAAGAGATGCGATAAAAATCTTTGTGGACGTATCCCAGGAGGGGGTGAACCACGGTAACATCTATGTTATGTGATGAATGAATGCATATCTTTATTGTCTTAAACAATTATTATTATGTTGAATGAATGAGTTGTTATATTTCTTGTGTATTCCTTGATAGCAGTATAATGTGTTTACAATTTATAATAAATGGTTCAATATGTATCTCTCTTATCTCACACTCAATCCTAGGCTGTAAACACATGAGTCTTACAACCACCCATTAAAGCTATCTCGGGTGAGACTGCTCAGTGCATTATGTGTGTTGTGTTGCCTTCTGGTTTACTAGGAGGGTCAATAGTTTTAGAGGCTTTGTTGGAAACCCGAACAAACATGAACCCTAGGTCAATAAACTCAGAAAAAAGAGTAAGAAAGAGTTAACCAACAATGTGTTATAACTTTAATCAACCTAGACAATTGGCCTGCGGCTATATGAATCGGTGTACAACATGCACGTACTACAGAGAAATGGAGCATGTGAAATAAGATAGTCCCCAATTAGTTACGAAGTGGCAGGCTATAGTAAACTAGAACCAAAATCCAAACCAAAATGTACAAAAAATATCAGTCAAAAGATGCAATGAAGTACCAAGAATAACAGTTGTTACGTGCGGAGGATATAGAACATGGGATGATACAACCAGTGAAGGAAAGAAGACTGAGCAGTGGGTAAGGAATTCAGTAGGGCCTATTCCATCATTTGATCCTCAACAAAAAAATGATACATATCAGAGGAAAATAAAGGAACTACTTAGACAAGATTGGGCAACATCAACATCAGTTGCACATCATGTAGAAGATATCATTGTGCCTAAAAATCTGATTGGAAAGGTAAGCACGCTAACATAATTCCTAAAAATTTGTGTAGAGCAAATGAAAGATGAAACTGCGTTGAGTACACTATATGACATGATTGATCACTGTATACGAGCAAGGGAAACTCCCATCGCATAAAGGATGGTAAAACAGGTACTGTGTAGGTAGAGGACCAACGGAGAATTCGGATTCAGTGTGCAAATTGGGGAGTATGATATGGATAATGTTATCTTGGACTTGGGGTCTGACCTGAATGTTTTACCTAAGCAGACATGGGAGATGATGGGAAAACCCAGGCTAGTATGGTCTCCTATTCAACTAAATCTCATGAATCAACAAAAAATAGTACCGATTGGTCGTTTGACAGGAGTACCCATGAACATAGATGGTGTTGTAACCTAGGTCTGCACCCCTGCCCTTTTCCCTCCTTTACCCTATACATCCATCAATTCTGAGTTTTGTGGCCGCTTGCTTAACTTATTCTCCATGATTTAATCACTCAACTTCATGGCCCCTACTCATCTTTACTTATTTGGCACCATCTTTTTGCTTTCTTGAAGGGTGATTTCATGTTTTGGTTTGTGTTTGAAATACTTGTCATCATATTTGCCACTAATTGAGCATGCAACAAGTCCACCAAGTCTTTTTTGTGGGTAGGAGACATCTAGGTCCACCAAGTCCTTTGTATCCCTAGTTAGCTTCTGTAGAAAAAATAAACAATTCAAAGTAGTCCATTTCAAGCTTAGAATTTAAGACAAACAAACAAGTCAAATCTTCAATAGTGGAGATCCAACAGTCGATGCAGATCAATGACTCTCGTGGATTAGGAGTCTCAAACTCACACAGGGTTTAACAGGAATGACTCCGCGACTTCGGTGTTCAGGCATCTGAAAGTGCCAATGGTTCAAGTCTTCCAAAGTGTCATGAGGTGACTATGAAGGGACAAGTCTTCATGGTACCTGGAATCGATGTTGGCCAAAATCACTCGAGCTCCTTGGAGGGTATACCCATGATTATGTGTGGGAGCTTTCACCATGGTGTAAGTCTGTTAAGCAGGTCGTCAACGTAACTTTTCCACCCTCTTATCCTAGACCCTTCTTGTCTTGATTTTGTGACATTGGATTTCATCACCAACTAGTGACTTCAAAATAAGAAGGTTTGTTTGCTTGGTTTGATTCCTAGATTTTATTAGTGAGTGATGTTTGTTTCCTCTAGTCGGCCATAGATTTTCTTTGTTCTCTACTCAACTCAAGCAACATCGACCTTCATCGTTCACATAGGATGGAAGGGCTACCCCCGGAAGATCCAGAAGGTTACCAACCTTTGCCTCCTAACACACCAAAAGGCTCTCCTGAGGGAGTAGTCAATAACGAAGTAGCTTTTGAAGTTGGAAGCACACACTCTTTAGAAGGATTTCGAATTGTTTCAGACTCTTTAGATGCGTTCAAACTTCCCCCTCTCAGACTAGACACACGTATACTTTGGATGAATTCATCCGGAGAAATTGTTGTTGTTGATAATATTGAAATGCCTACTGGACCTAACATAGGATCTAGAGTAGAGGATCCACTTTTTCAAAGTGAAAGATTTAGGACCCCGGCTCACACTATTGGAACTTCTAGTTTTGGTTCTATCCCTTTGAAAGTATGTGATCTCTACGGTAACCTAGGAGTGAGTCCTCATCGACCTATGGCATCACAAGTGCCTGAGATGTTTGTTACCTATACGGTACCTTTAGACCATTTTACTGGTACTACTAGTAACGTCACCACCATTCCAGACCAGTTGTTGATTGGTTCTCACTTGATTCCTACTCTTAAGATGGTCCATTCTACTATGGTCCCACAAGCTACCACGATTCCTACCGAAAATTTGGTTATCTACCAAGCTCCGATTAGGACACCACTCCCACCTAGACCAAATCCATCGCTTCCCCCTGGGTATAGAGCTTTGAATACTTCCATTATTATCCCTACCCAGGTTCCATCCAAAGGTTCTGGAATTTTTTTTCTTCCTAGGTATAATATTGTTGTTCGTTTTGTTCCTACACTTGTCCAGGTTCTCTCCGGAGGGTCTTATGTTCCTCCTCCACCTTTTCTTGGAGGATCTGGCCCTAGTGGATCCAATCCGCTTGGAGGCACCAATATTTCTATCACTTTTGGTTTCCATATTTCTGTTGGAGGTCAACCTCAACCTGGGGGGAAACCTCAATTTGGGGGACAACCTCAGATTGGGGCACAACCTCAACTTGGGGGGAAACCTCAAGTTGGAGTCCATAACCAACTATATGGATAGAACGTAGCTGTGGTACAATATCTACCTTGGCATCTTCCTTTGCAAGGAAATCTACAAACGTCTGGGGCACAACATCCTCAAGTTAATTATTTTGTACCCCCTAATCTCTGTCAACCATATCCAGGGTCTTTGAATCCCACTTGGGGTTCAAACGTTCAACCTAATGTTACTTTCCAAGGAAACGTCTCTACTCAACCCAACCCTATGGGCTATGTGGCTCAAAATCCTCCACAGCCGAATCTATCAGGACTGTCTCCTTATTTGCAAATTGCTTATGGTCCTACTGGTATACCTACGGGGTTTCCCCCTCAGAACTACCAGTTTCCACAAGTGAAAGGACAATTGCCTTTTCTGGCCACTTTGGATTTACCTGATCTGTCTAGGATTTTGAATGATCCTATCTTACATTCTCCTTACTGACCCCTCATACTGGCCAAGTTACCATCCAAAATTCCTAAATTTGACGGTCGAGCAGGAGAAGATACGAATAATCATGTTATGACTTTTCTTCTATGGTGTTCATCCAACTCCTTGATGGATGACTCCATTAGATTACAACTTTTCCAACGAACTCTCACGAGTTCAGCAACAAAATGGTACATCGAGTTACCATGAGGTTTCTTCAATGAATTTAACACCCTAGATATGGATTTTTTGACACATTACCAGTTACCAATTCGATACGAGACGGGAACCAGAATTTTGAGTTCTTTTCAAGCAACCCTCATCTACTCATATTTCTGATTACATTCATGAGTGGAGGAGAAGAAGACATTTAATCAAAGTTCTTCTTCCTAATCAACTATTGGCCGAGTGGTTTAAAAAATCACTCATTGGACCTATCACTCGTGATGTCTCCATGGGTGGTGTTGTCATTGAAGAGAAGGCGATTAGTCATGCTCAATATCTCGATCTCGTTTATTCGCAAACATGAACACTTTACGATTTGATCCCTGGCACTCCTCGTCCTTCCACAAACCCTACCCCAAAACCTCCAACAACTTCTCATGTTATTTATGGTGTGATTGGTACCTTCCACGCTGAGACCTAGTGGACGCAAGTTAGTCACACCAATCCCAAATCTAATAATTCTAATGCAGAAAGTACTCCTACTCCTTCTCCTTCCACCGGTAAGATTGCAAAGTTAATTATGTTCAATCCACACCTACCGGAAAGAATCAAAATAAAAAGAAAGGGGAGGGTAAGAACAAGGAGGACAAGAATAATAATCCACAATTTGATAAAACCAAAATGCAAACTGTTGATGAGAAATATAAACGTAAGCCTCGTTACCCCTGCTTGATTTTCGGTGATGATCATCACACGAAAGATTCTCCAAGACGTGTCGAGGTTACTAAGTTCATCCAAGGGAGCGGAAAACCTCCTACACTTGTCGTTTTGTCACAACCTTTCCCTTCTCAACAGCAAGCCCAATTGGTCATCCATGACCAAGCTTCTCCTTCTACCTCATCCTATGTCCTTATGTGTACTTGTCATTCTAAAAAGAATGAAATTGCAATCGCAACTCAATCCAAGGATTACTCTTCGTCAAAGGAGAAAGTTGATGATACACCACCTTCGTTGGTTCAAATTTCTCCCCCAACTTCACCTCCCAATGGTCCTCTTCATCTCTAATGAACAAGTCTTGATACAATTCTTCACCCCCCTCCTAAGGGCGTTGTTCGAAAGTATGCATTCAACCCTCACGCACGTGCTGCCCAAAACTATAGCATTGTAGAATATCTTGCACAAGCACCCTCCGTGATGTCATCTTTCGAAGTCCTTCAAAGTTGTCCTGCTCAACTGAAGGCATTGTTAAAGGCCATTGGTGGAATGGATCCCACGAATACTAGTCTCATAATATTTGACTTGGAAGATCACGTTCCAAGGCTTCCTCCTTAGTTATCTTTTCAGATCCAAGTTGTTGTTGAAAACATGAATATATGTAGAACTGTGATTGATGAAGGAGCCTCAACTTGTGTCATGTCTATTACTTGTTGGAAAGCCATTGGCTCTCCTACCCTCATCGAATGACACAATACACTTAAGGCTTTCAATGGTACAGGATTTAAACCCTATGGTGTTCTTCCCTCATTGTCTATTACGTTGGAAGGTAAATCGGTCAATGTGGAGGTTGAGGTCTTCGATGCACCTCTTGATTACAACATTTTACTTGGTTGTAGCTGGATTGATTCCATGCATGCAGTTGTGTCTACTCTTTTTTGTGTGGTACGTTTCCCACACCAAGGAAAGGTCATTACTGTTGACCAACTGGCCTTCTTTAATTCCTATTCATGTACTAGCAACATTCCTTTCATCTCAAAGACACCCCCTAGTTACGAGAAAATCAGAGTGGGTCTTCTGAAAGATTCAACTTTGATGGGTACTTTTCCAATCCCACCACCCAATATCCCCCCTCCTTTTGTTGCATCTATTAACATGATATCCACCATCGTTCGTGAAACCCATGCGTCATATGACCCATGGGTAGTACCTAGCCCTGGTGATTACCCTCGTTATGGTGACAAGATGCCTTTAAGTCTAGTCGAATCCTCTTACCAAGATATTCATCAACAACCCCCTCCTCTCCTTCTCTCTGTGATTCATCTCCTGATCTGTTTCATGTTATCTTTCCTAATGATGAGATGATCATGTCATTCATGTCTATGGAAGACACTCCCTGGGACGATGGGCATCATCGCTCGATTCTCTTTCTAGAACGTGACACCATACAAAGTTATCAATAGATTTCAACTCTGTCGACCGTTGTTGTTGTTTCTTTTATTCCTAAGTCAACACACGATGTTTTGTATAAAGGGAATTTGAGCAACATTTCACCTATCATCCCTCTCAACATTTCCATTAAACCTAGAGTCATGGAGAATGTTCATATCGGGGCCTCATGTTCTACTGATGAGGTCCACACATATAAATCCCTTTTCCAAGAATTATGTGACGTTTTTGCCTATAGTTACGAAGAGATGCCAGGTATTGATCCTAATATCATTGTGCATGAAATTAAGACATACCTGGATGCTAAACCCGTTCGATAATGAATTCACCCAGTACACCCACACAAAGCTGCTGCTATCAAGCTTGAGGTTGAAAAAATTCTTAAAGTTGGCTTTGTTTATCCTGTGGATTTGACTGATTGGGTATCCAATCTAGTTTCGTTGAATAAGAAACAAGGTACCATCCACATTTTTTTAGATTATAGGGACATAAATAAGTCTTTTCCTAAGGACAATTACCCGACCCCTTTCGTTGACTAGATTGTCGACGACTGCACCAACATCGAAATCTTCTCTTTAATGGATGGTTTCTCTGGCTATAATCATATTAATATTTTACCCGCAGACCAACACAAGACCGCTTTTATTTGCCCTTGGGGAACCTTCACTTACTGGAAATTAACCTTCAGCCTCAAGAATGTTGGGGCGATTTTTCAGCGTGCTATGTCTTATGCTTTCCATGATATTAAACACATTGTACAACCCTATCTTGACGATCTACTGGTGCATTCCATGCATCGCCAAGATCACCCGACACATTTAAGGGACATTTTTGTACATTGTCATTATTACCGTATCCGCTTAAACCCGCACAAATGTGTATTTTGTGTATAATCTGTCCGACTACTAGATTTTATTGTGTCGATACACGGGATTCGTGTATACCCTTTGAAGGTGGAGGCTATCCTTAATCTACCTCCTCCTTCCACACTTCGCCAGCTCCAAAGTTTGAAAGAGAAGGCAAACTTTTTACGTCGTTTCATCCCCAATTATGTTGAACTGACGAAAGGATTCACTCATCTACTCAAGAAAGGTTACGAGTTTGTATGGGATGATACTGAAAACAAATCCTTTGAAGCTTTGAAACTTGCCTTAACCCATACACCATTATTGTTTCCCCCTGACTATAGCCGGGATTACTTCCTCTACTTAGCTACTTCGGACTCTACCATTTCCATGGTATTAGTCCAAGAGCATGATTCTCATGATGAACATGTGATATACTATTTGAATCGGAGTATCATGATTACCGAGACCAAGTACTTACATGTGGAAAAACTGGCCTTGGAAGCTGTTCAAGTTGTCCAACTTTTCCATCATTATATCTTGTTACGTCGAACCACTGTTATTTCCGATTGTAGCCCTATGCAACACATCCTTACCTAAAAATTGCTAGGGAGAAAGTACTCCAAATGGATCTTAATTCTTCAGGTGTTTGACTTGGAATATGAACGCGCTAATCCAAATAAATCCTTGGTTTTCACCAAACTGATATGTGACCTTCCCTCCACTGAGACATAAAACGTGGTAGAGGATTCCTTGCATGACGAATCCATTTTTATGATCAGTTCTGATGACGTATGGTACGAAGATATTATTATATATCTCCAGACTCAAACTTTTCGGCCCAAACTATCTAGTACATATCGTCATCATATGCGCTATCAAGCTCAACAATACATCATTCTCAGTGATACCCTTTATCATCGCGGTATTGACTCAATTTTCTGACGATGTCTCACTTATGATGAATCTGAGAAAGCTTTGAATGATTGTCACTACGAAGCATGTGGCAGTCATATGTCTAGGTATGCCACTACCCAAAAGATCTTATGAGCGGGTAATTTATGTCCTTCTTTGTTCAAGGACTCCATCACTGTTGTTCATAAATTCCATGCTTGTCAAACTTATAATAACAAAATAAGATCTCATCCTACTCCCTTACATATTGTAGTTTTCTTTGGTACATTTTCCAAATGGGGCATTGAATTCATGACATGTAACCCTCACTCAGTCGGGGGGCATGGATACATCATTGTAGTTGTGGATTATTTCACTAAATGGGCCGAGGTGATACCTACATTTGATAACATCGGGAAAACTGCAGCATTGTTCATATTCAATCACATCATTACTCGGTTTGGTATCCCTCAAGCTATTATTACTGACCACGGTAATCATTTTCGGAATTTCATGATGTCCGAACTTACTGAAAGGTTGGGTCTTCACCATGAAAAATCAACCCCCTATTACCCACATGCCAATGGCCAAGTTGAAGAAATCAATAAATTCCTCATTACTATGCTTCGATGGATGATAGGAATTCATAAGAAAAGTTGGCACACAATGTTGATCTCAGCATTATGGGCCTACCGGACATCCGTTAAGTCTTCCACGGGATTTACACCTTTCCAACTAGTTTATGGTATCGAGGTATGGTAGAAATGGGATTTACTTAAAGAAGTACTATGGTTAAGTAATTTTTGCATGAGTTCTTGTACTTTTAGTGTATCATACTCTTGTGTGCTTTTTCGTTGTTTGGTTTCACCTTCAGCTGCTTACCTTGCATTGTGCTTGGTTTCTAGATGTCTGTGTCTTCTCTACCCTACATTAGCTTCATTGATGGCACTAGTTGCAGCACTTGGCATCTCCTTCTTGGGAAATCTATGCACCTACAGATGAATTGATTAGTCTACATGGTGTTTGCCTTGGTCGCACAACCAACAATATTTTGGAATACAGTGTAGTCATCGAATTGCTGACCAATGCTGTATCACTTGGAATCCGTCATCCTGTTGTACGACTCGATTCGCATTTAGTATTCCTACAATGGAGTAATGTTTACTCCATTTGAAGTCCTACGTTATTAAGGGCATATTTACGAATTCGCCTCTTGGAACGTCATTTTGAATACAGTGAATATCAACACATTCCTAGATGTCTAAATACATTAACTGATACTTTAGCCAATTATGTGTTAGACAGACATTTGAGAAATTTATAAAAACCAATCACACTTTGTATATACAACAAGTAAGCCGGTAGAAGCCGCATATATATACAACAATAAAAGTGTTACAAAAAGTGTTTTTGTCCGAAGACCAAAATATCAAAAATCTGGAGCACTTGGCTTCATATACAAAAAGATCATCAAGGATTTTTCTCACTATAACATGTGATTGTCCGTGCTAACTTGCGGAGCAGTCGACCGATGGAAGCAGACACATCCACTATATGGTGTTGATAATGCCTCGGGATATCATCGATGGAGGCATCTGGGATGTTCATCGTAAGCCCCTCTAGATTCTGCTCCAGAATATTGTAGTTAGCAACAACTACTCCTGCTATGTCAACTCTCTCTCCTTGCCTCTAGATGGGGGATGAACCTGGAGGTTGGTAAGGTCCCACATCTACATCATCGAAAGAGCATTTGATTAGTCATCGAATAAATAAACACATAAAAAAAGTTTATATTAAAAATCACAAAAACATTATCAAAACAAACTGCACTTCTTACCTATNGGGATCCCTCAAGAAGAACCAAGTCTGGGTCACCTTGGAAGTCTAGACAACCATAGGCATAGTCATCTACAATAAGCATTTGGGTCTTCAACCAGTCAAAGAAAACATCATTATATTTGACGATAGGACCAGTCACATTTCGTGCCATGAGGTCAAACCACCTATTCATTCTTAGATCATGTGGGGTAGGTATACCCCACTCTACCTGCAAGTGTAAATATGGGACCCTCTCCAAGAAGAAGGAAACCAAAATCGAACCGTATCCAAATTGTTTTAGGTCACCATTCCTGCACTTGGTTAATTGTTTATTCATGCTTCTGAGAACCCCGTGACACTAGTTAAAAACTCGGGGCTCCATGCATTCCAACACATACTGGAAGTAGATCTGAAGAGCCATATGGGGAGTTGCACTCCCCTCCATGCGCATGATAGTGTAGAGGACCATCCGTAGAGGCAAATCACACGCATCTCTGATAGTGACTTTGTTTCTATTTTTCTGAGAATCGGGTATGTAGTATTCACTAATATAGTGACTCATGGGATTGCCACCTCCCCTGCTACCTGCCAGTGTAACTCGGGCCCCACGACAAGACAAACCAGTCAAGAAATAGATATCCTCGATATCTATCATTAGAATGTGTACCCCCACACGAAATTCTTGTTGGTTGACATCCCACATGTGAACCAAGTAGTACAGTAACCTCAACTGGACCCTCATGCCCTGGATCTTGAAGAATTTTAGCAGTCCACACTATCAGAGAGAATTTACCATTCCTAGGTCATTCCTAGAAAAGTAATATTCCACCTCATGCTCTCTCTCTTTCCATTCCAACATTCTTACTGTAGAAAACATGCAATGGAACATAAAGAGGGATTAGCTTCTTCATCTCTTCCCTCGAAACTTTTTATTGGAAAATACATCTAAAAACACTTTTTGTTTTGCACATGTTGTAGGCTAGGTCATCCATACAATTTAGAGTCGTCGCAGGCTAGCCTAAAGGCCATCTGCAATGACCCTGGCTCATCGATGGGCATGATATAGGGCACCTGCGATGACCTCCACGCATGGGTACCCTTGAAAACTCAACCCAAAAAGTCATTTCTAACCAATAAAAAGCAAAAATTGATCCATGAAAATTCGAAAGAGATGAAAATTACATGTTCAGTGGAGACCGTTCATCAAATGATCAACTGTGCCTCCTGCAATCCACAATGAAAGTTTAAGGTAAAATGGGGGTTTTTGGATCAAATTTTGGTGGAGTAACAATGAAATAGTAAAGATAAGTTTTTACCCATTTTTATTGCTTTTTTACTTTTTCATTTTTATTTTTATATTATTTTATATATAATCCACCTAAACCCTAAAGTTCTAACGACATTGCAACTGTTTGGTTTTTTGCATATGAAAAACCTAGGAGTGAAGTATTGAACAAGGATACATCTTTTGGTTTGATTTTATACATTTTTCGCATGTACAGATCCTTTTAGATTTTTTCAGGAAAAACTTTGAGCTTAGGTTTTTTTCCTTCTCATGCTCGTAAATCAATGAGAATGTAACCGAGTATACTTTTGTCCTCTTTTCGTACTCGTAATGGTAACACGAAAAACGAAACCCATGGAGTATCCTTTAAGCTCTTTTCATGCTCCGTAAAAACGAAAATATTGTTGAGCGACCTTGTTCTTTTTATGCTCGTAAAATTATTTGAAGAAAACATTTGATGAGATGTAGGTTATCACTTTTTCAGTCTCATCAAATTAGTTTATGAAAAAGGAACTTGTGGATTTCTATTTAAGTGTTTTTCAGACTCTCTAAACATGAAAAACCCATGAGTTTTCTCTCTTTGGACTCGTTAAACAAACATTGAAAGACCCACATGGGACCGAACCACTCCTTCTTAAGGTTCATTAAATGTAATTCGAGGGACTGATCCAAAGGATGATCTTACATCAACAAGCATATGTTATCCTCCTCAAGCTTGCGTAAAAATAAGGAGGTACTCACCAGAAATGGTGGGGGAGAATTTGGGAAAGAAATGTGTCTATGTATCCATGTTAGTGGCAGTAATAGTCACTCTTGAACATGACACCCTCCTTCATCATTGTATTCGGGTTGGGAAATCCATTCGTCTCTCATTTGACCATCCACATGTCCATATGTTGGGTCCTCCTTGATTCAATGCTGCCAAGACTATTGTCGTGTCATTCATATGTTTAAGAGAAGTACAGCCTTAATAAGCCTCCTATTGAGACGTCCATCTGCAGTTATAAATTTTCTACCATGTCGGCCTTTCCTGTGTCAGTTTCGAAACATTTCGTACTCTGATCTATCTCAAATTTGTTACTTATTTTGTGTCATTGATGGGGGATACATCAAGGCCCTCCTGTGACAAGTCTTTTCCTATCAACCTCAACTCATTATCCAAGAGAAAGACTTAGAAATCATTCAGTGCCTTAGAGCCTGCATGCCTCAATGGCAAGGTTCTTCACTTTCAACAGTGGGTTCACATCATTGGCCCCTGATTGGAGGATTCCCTCAAGTGTTCGACTTCAAATCCTTTATTCACACTTGTTGGATTGTATCGGGGTACCTTGGGAGTCATTGACATCAATGGTGATTTCCCTTGCACTTGTTAACGGTTCTCATCATTGATCAGTAATCAAGTGGTTTCTACCATGTTCGACTTCAACACTTGTAATTGCATGGTTAGATTTGTACTTAGGGATGATGGAAATGAAGACCCTGGGTCATACCATTCTGGTACAGGTTGCGATGGAGTATTCATGATTTGCATTGGCACATAGATCCACTTTGTATGTCTTGTGGCTATGTCCAAATTTGAGTCATTTTACCGCATAGATCCACAGTATATTCTGGGTGGTTATGCCAGTTTCAAATTGGCAAGGATCCACAGTGTATATTTGGTGGCCATGACCCATTTGAAATTTTTTAATCAGAGTAATGGGAATGCCTACCTCAGACAATGGTATATTATTATGTTGATGGTTGACTGTTTGCAGGTTCCCGACTGATGTGCTCTTCGTTTCCAACACACACATTCTACAAAGTATTCTGGCTGTCACAAATTCTAGTCTCATACTTTGGGGGGAATTATGTTACACATTATTTTGGTCACCCCAGTGATCCATTGACAAATATTTGTTCATGTTCCCAAAAAGGGCCTTTATTCAGGAGGAAAGTGACTGACTTTATCTTATCAAAAACCTTGTCAAGGAGGGTCGTCGCAGGCTGCACCATAAGCAGGGTGCGACGATGCCTGGTCGTCTCCCTCAGCCCTAAATCTTGATTGCGATGTCTCCGCAAGAGTCTCTAAATCTAGGGTTCGGCGATGTCAAAAGACTAAGAGGTTAAGTTTCACGAAAGTTCTAGAAGGGGATCTTCTAGAAGGTGAGGTGGCATCTATATGGTTGGGATCCTACTCACTTCTCTGATTTGGTGGGATCATCCCAATCTCTTTAAAAATCTCTCTTTCCCCTATATAAAGAGGGATTTCTCATGCAAAAGGATAAGGTTGATTTTAAGGTTAATGAAGGTTGAATAAGATAAGATTGCATGGAGAGTTCTGCATTGGATCATTCTTGAGAGCCTCATTTCAGTTCATCAATTCATTGTGGATCTTCTTCATTCAAGATTGGAGAAAGTGTGTGTGTTGGAGAAAAGGGTCATCGGAAGGGGACCTTGCAACCTCAAGGCTTTGGTTGTAATCTCCACTTTCATTATTATATAATACAATGATATGTTTATTTCCCATAAAACTCATCTTGTTTTATTGTATGATTCATTGATCATATACATAGGTTCTCGTTGAGTATATTATTGCTTTCACTTTTCTTGGATTGTGTTCCCTTTCAGATCCAATATCACAGGAGAAATGGAGTGGAACTAGGACAACAACGACAAGAGGAAGAGATATTTAAATGGTATGTTGCCCATCTCTTACTAGATAGTAAGCTCAATGATCAGAGCTTAGGGAAAGCATCATGTTCCGTTATGTTTTGTTCTAGAACTAGGTGGATCTAGGGAGATCTGTTTATGTCCACATTTATCGATAAGTCCCATAACACCTTGAATGATGAAGGTTAAAGTAATCTCGAGTTAATTAATGATAAATGTTGGATAATGACTTCCGGGGTTCTGTCCTACGAAGGATATGTATATTATTCACTCTGAAGCCCCCGAACATTGGATTTCCAAAGTGGCTCACCCACATTTATGGCACATTTGAAATGTTTAAAAAGGGGATTCAAACCAAGAATGGGGAAACTACGCATCTAGACTCTAGAAGAGCACCAGGTAACTTGCTTCTTTCCTCCAGGAGATAAGATGGGGAAGAAACATTGCCATTACATCTGGTTATCTCCCAATGGCCTCCAACAATGCAAAGGCATGATAGTGCTTAATGTGAAACTCAGTTCTATCACTCCTAGTATTTTTATGTCAAATCCCAGTTCATTACAGCGCATGCATCACTCTAGCTTCATTGCCAGTAGTCGTTTTTCAGTTATTTAATTGCAGGATTCTTTTATATTAAGGCATAATCAGTGGTCTTTTTGTGTGATAAGAACCACTCCCTTTTATTAAGTTAGGATCGAAGTATACAATAAGATACTCCAACCAATGTTTAGTGAAGTTAATAAGTTGTTTAACAACAGATTTGGTAGAGTTAAGCCCTAGTTCCACACTGGTCAAGGGCCTCTGCATTTCTAAAAAATATGCAACTTTTGTATGTTTTAGGAGTTCAAGTTTTGGAGGAAAAATAGAAGCAATAGAAGGGTTGGACCTGCTCAGATGATTGTAAAGTTCTCTACCTAGTGAATATATGTTGATGACAATTGTGTTCTCTTACTCAAATCTGTATGTGTTTAATCTTGTCTTGAATGAAAATTTTGTGATGTGTGCAATGTACATTTCCTTATTCTTCCAGCCATTGTTTTAGTTCATCTTTTTGTTGATTCTACAACCTGTCATACAACTATTGTTTAGAAAAATATCTACTATTTGGAAAACCGTTGAATGATTTGGATCTAGATATTTGTCTAAGTCTTAATATATTATTTTAAGTATTATTCTCACATAGAAAGTGATTCATTGCATTGCTTGATGTTGTTTCCTGTGTTTGTCTTTCCATATCCCCAACTTTCCATTAATATACATACCATTGGAAAAGGAGAACCTAATTTTATACTGTGGGGCCTGTCCAAATAGATTACCATCTTTGAAAACCTATCCTTAAGCTGACCAACAAAACCAACTTATCAAAAAACCAATCATTCTAAACTTGAAGTGGCCTAGCTCTTCCCTTTAGCAGTCAAGTGCAGACTTTAGGACCAACATCTTCTGGCACCGCTGTCGGGGAACGAAGTAACGAAATATATTTCCTTGGGAGAATGACAACCATCAGATCTGACCTTTGATGGTGAACAAATACCGGACACCTTCAGACTGCCATCTTTCACCTGTTGACTCCACTGAGTAAACTTCACAAAAGAAATATTGGCTCCCAGAAAAGGACTCAAGAGATCCAAACCTAAGCACATCAAATCCACTAAGGCTCATCCTAACCTTGAGACGGATACAATAGTCTCTGAGCTAGAAAGACAACTAAGAAAATCCACCTTAGCTCAGAGATATACCTCACCCCTCAAGGGTAAATATGCACCTCAAGAATCTACTTTTCTTCAACATCACGAGCAACTTGATTTTGCTATCCCTAAGAATCATAATTCCAAGGAACATCAGACACCTTCAAATCCTGCCTCTACTTCATCATCTAGTCCAACGTCCACCCCTGTAGCTCCAATAAATATTCAGATTCCTATTGCCGAAACAATGGTTGCTAATAAGATGGATGCCATAATTGTTGCTAGATATGCACCCCTAGTTTTGCCTCTAGGATTACATGCACTCCTAGCCACAGATTATATGAAATATTTTCCAAGATATAATCAGGAAGGGGAGTCATAGCCGAGGAACATCTAGTAGCCTTCTACAACTTTGCAGATAACTTTAACATTGACTATGCAGATGTGTGGATAAGATTTTTTGTACAAGCCTTGATGGGGAGGTAAGAAAATGGTTCAGGGGCCTCCCTCCAACCTCCATTGCAAATATTGATGCGTTATATGAAGCTTTCATAAAGAAATGGGGAGATAGAAGAGATTATTTGTATTACATCACTAAGTTTGGGGCCCTTAAGAGAAAGAATTGTGAGTCTATTTTGGACTTCACCAAGAGATTTAATAAGATGTATGGTAGAATCCCAGATGAGATCAAACCAATTGAAGCCTCTGCCAAGATCACTTATGCCAATGCATTTGATGCATAATTTTACCTTTTGTTGAGGGAGAGAAGATCCAATACCTTATTATCCATGCAAGAAGCGACCATAGAGGTTGAATCCAACATCTTGGCATCGAATTGGCTAAAGACTAGATATGAAAAGGACACAAAGAAATAGAGAGAGGATTCCCCATGCTTCCTCTAACTCAGCCACATCTGATCCCAAACTTGATGAAATGACCAAAACTTTGAAGGATCTGACATCTAAATAGCTAAGATGAAATGGGAATCTAAACAACCAAATAAATCTTTTCAAGGGTCTGGGAACATAAATTCAAGGGTCTGGGAATGATGCCCCTCAAATAATGCAGAGATAGAGGAGAAATGTTGATGATCAAAGAGTAGTACCTCCTTTCCAAAACAATCAGATTGAGGAGATGGATGTAGATAGTGATGTTGTGGATGATGTTGTTGTACTTTTCAATGAAATGGATTTTTACACTAGTCACTTAACACAACAAGATTATGGGGTAGCACAATTGTCAAATCATTTTGATATTGAGATAGGGGAAGAGGGAGTTATTCACGGCCAACCCCAAAATAAATATGACTTGAGGCCTAGAACAAGCATTCCCAAAGCCACCACCTCTGATCAGAACATAAAAACAAAAGTTCCTCCCAAGCCAAATCCAAGAAAGGGTGCATTGGCTAAAGCTCACTAGCCTCATCCTTTTAAACCTGTTGTCCCTGAAGTAAAGGAAGTTGATAGGCCACAAGCATATTTCATCCTAGAGCATGAGTTGAGAAAGATCAAGATCCATGTACCTTTGTCATAATTGTTGAAAAATGAGCCTTTCAAACAATCCATTATGAAGGTTCTACAACCACCTACTTCTATTGCAACTTATAATGTAATTAGTCTGCACGATGAGAACCCAACCATTACTGTAGGCCCACACCTTGAGGATGGCTCTGATGTTTCTCCACCTTTCTACATATCTTTGAATGTCCATGACAAGATCCTACATAACTATCTCATGGACTTAGGTGCCTCATACAATGTCATGCTTAAGGTTGTGATGGAAGAACTAGGTCTAAAGATCACCAAGCCATACCAAGACCTTTACTCCTTTGACTCTAAAAAAGTAAAATGTTTGGGATTAATCAAAGATATAGTGGTTTATTTGCCACAATTACCCATGACGAGTGTAGTGATGGACATGTAGTGATGGACATATTTGTGGCTGACATTCTCCCCAAGTTTGGTATGCTTCTATCCAGGATGTGGGCCAAGAAGGTTGGAGGATCCTTACAAATGGACCTCGCATATGCCACCATCACTATTTTCGGAGGAGAGAACAGAAGGCTTTACAGAGAGGTCAGATTGGCCTATATTGTCAACAACCATCAGAATCCTAGCAACCACCCGATTTATGTTGTTTAGGAAGAGATAGACTCATCTGTTTTTCATCTAAATGATGATGAACCATAAATTATAGTTAGCAAATGTGTGGATCAGCCTTTGGCCGATCAATGAAACAAAGTGTGGAAAATGTATTTCTATGGATCTTCATCAAAAGAAGGTTATGGGGCTGTTATAGTCCTCATTTCCCCTACGCAGGAGATTGTAACGCTTTCTTATAAGCTATAATTCGAGACTACTAACAATATAGCCGAGTATGAAGCTCTAGTACTCAGATTGAGGGCTGGTAAAGACATGGATGTTGAAAGCTTGGCGGTTTTTGGTGATTTCGAGCTAATCATCAATAAAGTCAAGAACATCTATCAAGCTAAGAAACAGAGGCTCAAATAGTACAAGAATGAGGTGTGGGACCTGGTTGACAACTTCTTTCTGGCATTTAATATCTCCTTCATTCCCAGAGAGGAAAACCAGAAGGCGGATTCTTTGGCATTGGTTGTGAGTACCTTTAGACCTCCCATTGGACTGAATATCAAGTATCAGGTGGAAGTACGGCACATGACAACCATACTAGACAACATCAAGCACTGACACGTTTTTAGTGATGACCTGGAGCTGCAAAGATTTCTTTAGACCATAGAATAATTCTCCGGTATATCTATAGATTAAGAAGGTGAATATGATGAATCAGAGAGTTGGCCCACATCTTAGTTGTTGAATAAGGTGGTTGGCCACAACATTGTGGAACTTAAAATGAACCACATCCCCAGGGTTCTAGTGCCACTGGAAAGGTTATCTGAAAGTAACAATGTCTCCAGAGAAGCAACCATAAGAAATCAACAAGAGGAAGTGATAGATTGAAACATTGGGAGTGCTGAAAATCCCAAGATAGTCAAATTGTACAAGTCGTTGCCTCTAGAAAAAAAAATTTAGTTATGTCAAACTCCTGAAAACTTTCATTGATGTTTTCTCGTGGTCGTATGAGGATTTGAAGACTTCTGATAAAAATGTCATCCAACACAAGATCCCTCTGAAGGTTGTTTCTAAGACATTCAGACACAAGATTCGGAAATTCAATCCAATGTTGATGGGCATAATTGAGAAAGAGCTCAAACGAATGTTGGATGCCAAGATTATCGTACCCTTGAGGTACTCAAATTGGGTGGCCAACTTGGTGCCCATGAGGAAAAAGATGAGCGAAATTTGCTTGTGCGTGGATTTCCAAAATCTCAGCAAGTGTTCTCTAAAAGACAACTATCCCCTGTCCAAGATGAACCATATCCTACAAAGGGTAGTGGGTGCGCACAAGATTTCTCTATTGAATGGGTATTTCGGTTATAATCAGATAGCAGTGAGTGAAGACGACAAAGAGAATAATACATTCACCACCCTATGGGGAACATTCATGTATGATAAAATGACCTTTAGGATGATAAACACGGGGACCACCTTTCATAGTGCCATGGAAATAGCCTTTGTGGGGGGGAAATAAAAATTTATCGTCATATATTTGGATGACATCACCATTTTCTCCAAATCAGATGATGAACATCTACAACAAGTTAAGCAGATTTTCCAAAAATGTAGAAGGTATGGGATCTCTTTGAACCCTGGGAAGTCCCAATTTGCTATGCCATAAGGCAAACTCCTTGGTCACATCATATCAACATGAGATATTAAAATTGACCCTAAGAGAGTGGATTCCATTCCGGAGATTGTAATTCCCAGAAACAAGAAGTCTATTCAGTCTTTTATAGACAAAATAATTTGTCTAAGGCACTTTGTGCCCAACTTTGATAAAATCCTGAGGCCTATCACCAACATGTTGAAGAAATATGTTGTTATCAAGTGGTCACAAGAAGAAAAAACAACATTCCAAAGGATCAAACAAGCCTTGGTTGAATCCCTTGTATTAGTCATTCCTGACTATGCCAAAGAGCTCTTTATTTTTTCTTTCGCCTTTGAGGAAACAATTGTTGTTGTGCTACTCCAAAAGAATGAAGAAGGACATGAACAACCCATAGCCTTCTTCAACAAATCCCTCCGAGATGCTAAGTTGAAGTATGGCATATTATAAAAACATGCATATGCATTGGTCAAAGCTTTAAAGGCCTTCAGGGTGTATGTGTTACAGTCCAACATAACAACCTATGTTCCTAGTAGTAGTGTCAAAGAGATTCTGGTCCAACCATACAATGAAGGGAAGAGAGGGAAATGGATTGTCAAATTGTTGGAATATGACCTACACATCAAGCCCACCAAGTTGATTAATGGGCGGGGACTTTCCAAGCTATTATCATAATCAAACTACAAGTTACTAGAACTGCATAAGACCTTCACCCAATCCAATGCGCCCATGACACAGTCTGGACAAGGC